>JAYMSL010000923.1:0-19803 GCA_036897195.1 Plantago coronopus
TTTATTTGTAATTACTTGAATTTCACAGTGTTAATTTTGGATGAGTTTGTAATTGTTCGTAATCCAAGGGTTAATCTGAGATGGCTACATATTGAAGGGTGGTTTATGTAATTTTCTCTATTTCTCTTGGCAATAATGATTTCAAATTCGAACGAGCACCTTTCTAATCGATAGTCTTATTGCTAGATGTTTGTTTGTGTGTACATGTTTCTGTATCATCCATTACTCCGGATATTCAATGAACTTCAAACTGTATTTAGGGTTGCTTTGAACTTAAGTTAGGTAACAGGCAACTTCGATTAACAGTAATCGGAACTGATGAACGTCCTAGTAATAGTTGGCATGTTTTTCTAACCTTAAACTTCTGGTTTCTTATAATGCATGCTGATTGTGTTATTAATCACTGGCAGAGTCAGAGTGGCTCCAAGCTCCACCAAAGAACATTCATCCGGCAAGTTTAAGAGCATCCTGCAACAATTTGCTGAAGCAAACAAGAAATTGGCTCCAACAGTATGCTCCACCAGGGAAGAACTTGGGCAAATTATATTTGATTCTTCCGACAAGTTTAAGAACATCCTGGAAGAATTTGCTGAAGCAAACAAGGAATTGAAAAGAGTAAATGTCAAATACGCCATCAGTCTCCGAGAAGATGAGTCTATTCGTGGTGATCGTTCTGCTGACTTGAAAAAGAAAACGGAGCTTGACAAGCTGGAAGACATGGCAAGTTGTGTAAAGTCGACTCTTGGAGTTCTAGTGAACATGCAAAAAGAAGTTAGTTTGTTGGAGAAACATCACTCTGTGATCTTAACAGACATGTACAAGGAGATTTCCGTTCTGAAGACGAAGGATATTCTGGAAACGATTACATCTCTTCCCAGCGAAGAACTTGACAATATTGAGAATGCGATCAAGAAACTCAAGAACGATCGTCGTACGTCAAGTTTTAGACTAGTTATATAACACCTTTGTTTGGACTTTGGAGATTTGATTTTCTGCAGCCCAGACATGGCATAAGGTTTTCTCTTGATCCTGTTCGGTCAACAAAGTTCAGTACAATTGCAATTTTGGGAGATTTATAATTCTTGAGCGTATGTATGGAACGGAAACTGCAATTTGGATTCGATGATTGAATGATAGTGTCTGGCAACTCATAACTGATTCCTTTGAGTTTCTGCTACACTTTTAATTTGTGCTTGTTTAAAACAAACCTGTAAACATGTTTTCAAGTGACTAAATAGAGATGAATCATGCTATAGCTAGTAGGCTTTAATTTTGCGAATACTACCGGTTAAACAACAAAGCATGATCAAGTTGGAAGAACCAATAATGTAGGGACCTTATAGCTGATCATTTCAGATTTGTAGCAGATTTTTTGAAGCTGTCAGAACCTAAACTCTGTGCTTGGAAACCGAATTTTTCAGTGCTTCAGCCTTAGAACAGCCATAATCAAGAACTTGACAACATTGATAAACTTATCAAGATATTCAAGAGTGGTCATCGTAAACAGCTATATAATTTTGTTCGGCGGATTTGATCTTCTGCAGCTCCTGGCATTGCATAAGGCTTGATCTCTATCCTATTCGAGAATCTGAACCGGCAGGTTTATAATGTAATTTGCGCATTTATGTTTTAGGGAAACTGCTTTCAAGATTCTGGAAATTTATTTATGTCTAGATCGGGTCTACCATGCGTATACATTGCGATTGAGAATGTTCGACATATTCTCCAGTATCTGAAGTCTTGAAACATCGCCCTAAGAGTAAGAAGGGACTAAGATCAAATCAAACAAACATATTGGACCAAATTTGTAATGAACCCAAACTTAGAGGTCTCTCTCCCAAATTGAAATATTTATCCGTCAAACTGAGAACAATTAATCCCAATTTTGGATCTATAATTAGGGCACTTTTGAATTCAATATTAGGGCACAAACATTCTCCATAACCACGGACAGCTGAGAATCAAAGTTTGAACTTTGAAGAAAGGTTCCATGAAATGAACCGGGTGGGTGTTTGTGAATCGTTTAAACAACGGAATAACACAATAACTTGGAAGAATCAACAAGGCAGGTGGCCTTAAAGGTGAAATCTTTTTTAAAATCGAATTTTCAGTGATTCACTCTCAGAACAGCTACTATAATCAGCTTGCAACTGGTCATTTGAAAGTTAGCAGTTTTGATGGTGAGAGAGTTTAATATTGATATATTTCTGCTTATATTTTGTAGAGGTGATGTGATGATGCATTATCTTCTCAGTGATGAAACTGAAATTGTGTTCTGATGTATTTGATTTTGTGCAGCTGAGATATGGCATAAGGTTTTCTCTCGGTCCTATTCTCGGTAAATTTATAATTTTTTTGTATGTGTATGGAACGAAAACTGCATTCTGGATTCGACCATTGGATGATATATAGTGTCTGGCAACTCATAGCTGATTCAGTGTAGTTTCTGCAACACTTCTAATCAGTTTGCAGTAAATTTATAAATGACTCTTGAGATGCCCAGTGAGTATAGAGAATGTAAATCTGATTAAGTTAAGTTGTAGTAGACCAATGATGTATTTAGCATACCAAGATCGATGAATACATTAATTCAATTTAACAGAACAGAGTTAATTCATATTGGGAACTGATACATCTTGGTTATATAGTGTTAAGCTGTCCCTTGAGAATAGAGATCACACGGATAGTTAACGCATGGGAACTGAGTATTGGGCTATTGGACAGCCATTTTATCCCAACTCCCACTTATAAATAGTGAAATTTTGATGACAGTCTGACTACCTGTATGATTCCTGCTCTTTAGTAGTACTAGACATTAGAGTAAAAAGAAGGAACTAGTATTTCGACGATGACAAATCCAAGGGTTTACTTGGATATCACGCTGGGCGACGGCGGAGCTTCTGCTGGGCGCCTGGAGATTGAGCTTTTCGCGGACACAACCCCACGCATGGCTGAGAATTTCCGCGTTCTCTGCACTGGTGAGATGGGCGGGGAGCTTCACTACAAAGGCTCCAACATAGAAATCAACGAGGACAGAGGAAGCTGTGAGGCCTGTGGGGGCTGGAACCTATGGGACATGCTGGATTTAAGTGCTGAGAACTTCATTAGAAACCACACTGAACCTGGTACTGTATCCATGTTGCCTGATGGTGGAACCCGGTTCTATATCTTTCCCTTCAAAGCGCTCCGGCGTCATGACCGTCAGTACACGGTGGTCGGACAGGTTGTGGAGGGGCTTGACGTTGTTAAAGCGCTTTTCAAGAAAGATGCTGGAGTAAATCCCATCATCTCTAATTGTGGCCAATTACCGTGAGTTCTCTTGTAGGCTATATCTATAGATATTATTGTCTTAGTAATCTAATTTCACTTAGCAGTTATGAGTTGATACTATGGTCTCATTTGTCTATTCATTCCAGTAAGTCGGAGTGGGGGAGGACGCATAGGGTAGAATTGACGAAAATTATGGCAAATAATTTGAACAAACAGCTTTCTGACAGTCTGAAACAGATTAAGAATGCCAAAAAGCAACTCTTTGCGGTGGACGAGAAACGCCTTAGCCAGGAACAACTAGGAGACTTGGAAGAAGTTGCAAACCGTATGAGAAATAATGTTGACGTGCTAATCGACTTGAAGGCAGAGACTACATGGCTGGAGAAACATCATAGTGTATTAATAAGTCGGACTGATAAAGTGATTTCTGATATGAAGAGGAAGAAAGCCGCTCAGGAAGCCATTGCATCTCTTGACAGTGAAGAACTTGAAAATATTGAGATCCTGATCAAGAAACTCAAGAGTGAACGCCGCGTTTAGTCTTATGCGTTTCAGCAAATAGATACTGAATAATGAAGTTCTGTTCTAGTTTTTCCTTTATCCTAGCTAATCCAGTAATCCGTGAATAAGTACCGGATCTTTTGTTTACATTTCCCCTTCATCCTAATCCACCAAAAGTACGAAGTTGTGTAACTGGGGATTTTGGGAAAACGATCGGGTGGTGCTCTAAACGATCGAAGATCAAGAAATTAACTCAAGGATGATCGTCGACATTAGTCGTATATATTCACTTCAGCAAATTAGTTACAGAGTTTGTAACTTATGTTTGATGTTTTCCCTTTATCCTAATCAACCATGAAATGTATGAAGTTTGTGTAATTGGGATTGTTCAGAAATTGGATGCTATAAACGAATCATCGAATGGAAC
This sequence comes from Plantago coronopus, assembly GCA_036897195.1. NCBI lineage: Eukaryota > Viridiplantae > Streptophyta > Magnoliopsida > Lamiales > Plantaginaceae > Plantago > Plantago coronopus. The sequence goes on from JAYMSL010000923.1 coordinate 4,199, forward strand.
CATATCTTAAGTATTTCTCGTATGTAAGAGCTGAAAGATTTCTGGCAACGGAGTTCAATATGATCCCTCATTCATTATTCGAAACCATATCCGTTCATTCTGATTCTGTTTGATGGACTTGTTATATATAGCATTTTCTTTCTCGTAGTTTGTAAACTGTTATGTATGTTTATTATACGTCTCATGTCAAATGAAAATCAAGACACTATTAGGAGGCTAGATACTGATTTTTGGCCGTTATTGACCTTAGTTCGAAACCATTCAAGTTTCCAGCTGGTTCAACTGCATCATTCCTGTCTTCAAGGACTATTTTGAAGTGATTGAATGTAACAGAATCAGGTTGAAGTGGCTTATGATCATTAACAAGGACTTCTACACCCTTGTTAGTTGTTAGTAAGCTAATCAATCTGCAGTTACGGGGAGATGTTCAGTAGTAAAACTCCAATTTTAGTAAATATCGATATGAACCAGTATTGAATATTATATAAACCCGTATTAAAACATGTTTAGTTGATGGTATAAATCATATAAACCCATAATGAAGAATACATGCTCTAAACTCCTGATTTGTATTACTGTATGGACTAATTCAACCCAATACATCTTACTAAACGCCTCCATGGTATACACTGATCGAACATGTCCTCGTTCTCTCGATTGATCTTCCAATTTGCAGTTTCGTACTACTAAGGCCTTTTGTTCTAGCTAGTACGTATTTGACGGCTTTTTTAGAACCAAGTCCAACTTGAGACTTCAAATTTGTTCCCCAACATCACAGAATTAGCCATTTACTTTCTGAACTTGCCAACCAATATCTAGTACTCCCTCCGTCCAGTCAATAGTTTCCCACTTTCCTTTTTAGTAGTCCGTTACAAAGCTTCCCATTTACTTTTTTGGACATGTGGTCCCCAATCTTTCTCCACCCATTTAATTACAACACACCAAAAAGTACTCCCACTACCTCCACTTATAATATAATAATCAAAACCTTATTTTGTTGACCAAAACACAAATGGGAAGCTTGTGCTTGGACGGAGGGAGTACTATTATTTGGTCAAACAAGACGATCAAAGAAAGGAGAAGAAAAGGAAAAGCGCGGTGGATAGGATTTGGATATAGGAGGATAATGGATATTATAAAATAATAAATAATCAACAAACAACCGAAACTACCAACCGACTAAAGTATCTATCTTGTTGAAGAATTGTAACGTCAGGGCTGATGTGGATAACACGTGTAACTGACGAGTGTCCTAGGAGGAGGTGGGACCAACTAGAAAATGGTGGTGGTCCCGCGTGCTGCTAATAAATTGACATTGACGAATGAAAGAGAGAAAGAAAGAAAGAAAATATTGTTAATATGATATGATATGATGATATTAGTATCGTAAAAGTGGGTGGTATATTTTCAGCCTTCATTTGGTTGGTTATTTATTATAATTATTATTTGTATGGTATGACCGACCGACGATTACATCGAAGGAATCAAGCAACATAAACAAAAACAAATACAAAACAAAAACACCAAACAAAATCAAAACAAAGCAGCGGCGCAATGACATGCGTAGATGGATGAACCTGTTTGCTCTTTCACAGTCAGATCCACGTGTGGTCTTACACTGGTAGTGGTAGTAGTAGTAGTAACAATTTCTTTCTTTCTTGCTTTTCAACCTTTTCTTTTTTCTTTTTAATCCAAAATGTTCTCTGGTCTACTCTATGCTCCCATTTCACATTCAATAGTCATTTTTAAGTTTTAACCTCACCACTCCATATGCAATTTGTCCTCTAACTACATCATCAACTCAACACAAGAAAAATATATCCACATACATATCTTCCAACTTTTATCACTATTCTCCCCCCCCCCCTCTCTATTTATTCACCACTTCTCCTCTTATGATAGTGCAAATTCAATTCATTTTTTGTTTGTTTATAACTAGTTATCATAATCCTACAACAAAACATCTATGCCATTTATACTTATTTAAGTGAGAAAATTACAAAAACCAACTTTACCGTTGATTTCCAAAATAAATTAGTTTCTAAATTTTAAACAAGACGTCCAAAAATCACACTGTCAATCTCTCCTCAAACTAATACGAATAAACTTAAAATTTAACATCTTCATCTATTTAATATTTTTCTTGAATAATTATACTCCCTCTCGTACATTTGAAGTGTCCTACGAGTAACTCCTAAGTGATATTTAGTTATTCTTGAGGGACAGGTGATTAGAGGCTATCCAACGGCAGGAGGACACCACATGGGATGTTATGCTAGTATGTGATTGGAAACTTGTACAGTTAAGTTAGTTAATACATGCATTGGTCAAAATTGGACTAGGCGTGACAATTAATTGCTCATTCAACATCACACAGACATAAGTGCTACCCCAGTAATTTACAGGCTTTCCTATGGTTTATATTTATTCAATAAGTATAACTATAATAGTAATCCCTTCGTCTAAGGATAAGCTTTTCATAGTGTTTTTGGTCAACAAAATAAGGAAAACAAGTATTATGTTGTAAGTGGAATAGTTGTAGTAATTTTTGGTGTGTTGTAAATAATTGAGTTGATAAAAATTGGGGACCACGTGTTCAAAAAAAGAAATGAGAAGCTTTGCATTGGACTATCAAAAAAGAAAGTGAGAACCTATTGACTAGACAGAGGGAGTACTAGTTTTTGTGTGGTACTCCCTCCCTCCCACAAATTATTACCCGTTAGGGTTGGCGCGCAGTTTAAGAAAATGAGTTAAATTAATGGAGTAAACTGCGGGTTCCCAATTATACACCGAAAGGATAGTGGCTGCGAGTTTCCAATTATATATAATTGGAAACTCGCAGCCACTATCCTTTCGGTGTGCACTGGGTAAACCCAATTAGCTCACGCAATAGCCTGCAAACTACGTTAACCAAGTTAATCGCACAAGTGCGACAGGCTCAGTTCTCAGGATGACATAATCAAAGAAAATTATCATCCCAGAGGATTCAAACCTGTGGGCAAGAGGAAAGTTCACATTTATTCAACACACTGAGCCAACTCTTGTGGGCATCCACTCAATATTGTTAATGTTATGGTAAAATACGTGATGTATATTATGAAACATTTGATGTTGATGATAGCATAGTTGTTAACTTATAAATAATTGATGTTTCATGGTAACCGTTGATGTATTACAAATAGTTGTTGTTTATTGAAAAAAAAAGTTGATATTTGTTGTAAATAATTGATTTTTTTTAAAAAAAATTGATATTTATGTTAAAACCGTTGATATTTTATTATAAATATATAATGTTTATAAGTTGACTTTTCGAAAATAATATTTTTAGTGAACTCTCCAAAAATTTATCATTCTTATTATCAGAAAATTACATAGACCACCCTTATTATTTGGCCTCTTGTCACTTTAGTACCTACTTTTTGAACAATTACAAAATCACCAAAAACTTAGGCTTATCTGCAATTAAATATAGAGAAAAAATTACAAAGTCATCCATCTTTTGAGTTTATATGTAGTTGTTCAAATTAGGAGGAGATTTATGTAATTGATGAATTTTTAAGAGTTAGTTGTTGAGATTAGCCCATTATTATATATATAACTTTTATTTATACACTCTAATACAAAGACTCATACACAAAAGAATAAGGATAAATTTTTTCACTCATTAATGAAAACAGAGCTGTATCATGGGTAATGTTTAGTTAGTTTTTATGGATGGATGGCGGGCCGAGGGCAGCAGCATTGTCTGCTTTGCTTTGTAACAAAGGCTAATGTCATGAATACTCCTCTCATCGTACTTTTAAGGTTATATTAAATTCTTGGTACTTTTAAGGTTATATTATATTTATCTGAAAATCTATAACCGGTCATGAACTGAACTGAATTTAAATATAAATTTGTATTAACTACTACCACACACACTTGAACGGACCTGACCTGAAAGAACACACCTATAATTAAGGTGAACTTAAGTTTCATATTACTTCTAATTTATGTTATAAATAATTTAGTAAACCTAAACATCTATTCTTTGAATTTGAACGTGTACGAGATACACCGTACAATATAATTACAAATTGAAAACTCGTAACCAACAGATAGTGGTGTATTTCTTATCTCACAAAGTCATTCAAATTTACCTTGTATTATACACTCAAGATTTAGAAGGGACGGAGGAATTATGACCGAATGTATTATTAAAAAAAAGAAAATAGTAGGTATTAGATTTATAATAATTTATAGAGGAGAATTCAGAATTTTTGTATTGTGTGTTGTATTTTGTGGGGGGAGGGGGGGTCTGTTTGGTATTCTCAATGTGTGCGGGCGCCTCTCTTTATAAGTAGTAGCAGCTGCTTTGCTGCATCTTCCCTAAAAACCCCAAAGAGAAAGATTTATGTAAAAGCCGCCAGCCAGCCATTGTCTCCTTTCATCCTTCCTCATTGATCCATTCGCCCTAAAACTCAGTTAACTGAGCTGAACTAAATTAAACCCCTCACTCAATATCCCATATCAGTCGCTAGCTAGATTCATCTCCTTCTCCTTTTTGTTGTCCAAAACTGCTCCCTTCTTTCTAACCTGTCTGTCGTGAAAAATGAAGTACGTCTTGGTGACTGGAGGAGTTGTAAGCGGCCTGGGAAAAGGAGTCACTGCCAGCAGTATCGGTCTCATCCTCAAGGCCTGCGGTCTTCGCGTTACTTCCATTAAGATTGGTCCGTCCGTCCGTCCGTATTTCTTTTGTTTTTATTTTCTTGAATGAATGAATGAATAGATATATGCTTTTTTGTTTAGTTAGGTAGTTAGTCCCTAATTCATATGTTCATTTAATTCAGTAGAAGATGATGATGATATTAGTATTACGTTACTCTTATGTGCTGTCTGTTCCAGTTTCATGAATGTTGTGTTATCTTTGTCATATACTAGTAATTATCAATATCATGTTCAGTACTATTATTGTTTTCCAAATTCATTACTTACTGTTACTCTCCCTACCAAATTGTTAGGCCTATCCAGTCCTGATGTGCTTCTATTATTTTTGTTCCCTGTTAATAACATAGAAACTTGTTAATAATTGATTTCAGATCCTTACCTCAACACTGACGCCGGAACTATGTCTCCTTTCGAGCATGGAGAAGTATATGTTCTAGATGATGGTGGTGAGGTTAGTCAGCACCACTTACTTTACACCTGAGCATGCCTCTCAAGTTTTCTGTCATAATTTGCTGCTGCCTTGGATGTATCTTATTATATTCATCTTCGTTATGCTGTGCCTGTTGCTGTATATCTTATTGTTGACTTCATTCATTCACTCATCCACTCAAGGTGGACCTGGACCTTGGAAACTATGAGCGCTTTCTTGATATCAAATTGACCCGGGATAATAATATCACTACTGGCAAAATTTACCAGGTATTTTACCTTATCTTTAATTGTAAACAAGTTTTTGCCTACTGATAAATATCAAGTCAACCAACCTTGATCTGCCCTACTTGTTCAGTCTGTTATTGACAAGGAGAGAAGAGGCGATTATCTGGGACAGACAGTTCAAGTAGTGCCTCATATAACCGATGCCATTCAAGAATGGATTGAACGAGCCGCTACTATACCTGTTGATGGCAAACAGGGCCCAGCTGATGTTTGTGTTATTGAATTGGGTGGAACTATCGGTACTACTAAATAATACTCCATTATATCTGTTTCATCTCACAAGCATATACTTTATCATTACTACTCAATTTTTTCGATCTGGTTATTTTAGCAGGATAATAATAATAATAATTTAATTACATGTTGCAGGAGATATTGAGTCTATGCCCTTCATTGAGGCACTTGGACAGTTTTCTTATCGCGTTGGTAAGAGAAGATGTTGGTTTGCATCATAATTGTTTATTGGTGGAATCTCTGCTGATATCAATCCTTGACAGTATTATGTTCTTTTGCTCACTTCTTGATGACCACTAAACCGGACAGGTGCTGGAAACTTTTGCTTGATACATGTCAGCTTGGTGCCTGTTCTATCTGTCGTTGGAGAACAGGTGAACTTTTAGGGATTACATTTGAGCTGTGTCTTCTGCTTTAGTACATTTTTTGTATGACTTGAGTATTGAAATTCGTTACTATATGGGCAGAAAACAAAGCCGACTCAGCACAGTGTAAGAGGGCTAAGAAGCTTGGGTCTCACTGCAAATATTTTGGCATGCCGCAGTACTTCGGTGAGTATGATCTGTTCTATTCTTGGTTTGTTAGTCTCTCTAATACCAATATACTTTAATATGGCTGGTCGTTCTGCAGGAACTTGACGGAAATGTCAAGGAGAAGCTTTCACGTTTTTGCCATGTTCCGGTAAATTTCCCCTCATATTACATGCTAGTTGCCATGTTGCGATATTGTTACATTCATATTACATGCTAATTGCCATGTTCCGATAATATTACATTCATATTACATGCTAATTGAGTCCAAAGACCATCAAGCTAATGACTGTGTATTGTTCCTCCAGATTGAGCACATAATCACCCTTTATGATGTAACTAATATTTGGCGGGTGCCTTTACTTTTGAAAGTAAGTATCCTCTGATTAATGTTCTTTGGTGTTATTGCGTTAATCATCCTTTATTATGTTACCAATATCTGGCGTGTGCTTTTGTTTGCAACTAAAAATTTGTCTGCTTTTCAGGATCAGAAGGCTCACGAGGCAATTTTGAAGGTCCTTAATCTCACTGGGTTCGTCAGTTTATATTTGCACTTTCCATATTCTCTAAGCTTCTTGCAAACAAATAGTTTGAAGAATATTAATAATGTTTGTGTGTGCAACATGTAGTAAGACTAGGGAACCTGTTTTGGGAGAGTGGACAACCAGGGCAGATCTCTGTGATATGCTGCACGAGCCGGTAGGTTGTTTAACATTTCCTTCTATTTTATTTGGCCTACTTGGACTGTGGATATGATATTGTCTTTTCACAAGTATCTTATCTTTTCAACTGAACTTGGACAGTATAATCCCGAGTGAAGTGCTATTTTGTTGCCCCAGTTTTTAGAACTCATACCCTCTCGTTACAGGTTAGAGTTGCTATGGTTGGCAAGTACACTGGACTCTCAGATTCTTATATATCTGTGCTGAAGGTGAACTCATTTACTTGTTTATTGTCAGCTGAACTGCATCCGACTAGTTTTTTTTCCATAAAGTGCTTTGTGCACTGATCTCTTATAAAGTGTCTATTTTTTTGCAGGCTCTGTTGCATGCTTCCGTTGCTTGTCACAGAAAATTATGTGTAGAGTGGGTTCCGGCTAGTGATCTTGAGGAAGCAACAAAAAAAGAGGTTTATTTCCTTAGTAGAGTTATTTGTCTTATTCTTGTGCTGTATGTAGTATCACTCAGCCTGGCTATGTGTTCGCTTGCAGAATCCCAGTGCTCACAAGAATGCTTGGAATATATTGAAGGTCTGCAGTCTATTCAAACGTCCTTCATATGTTTTTTCTCCTCATGCTATTTTTCGTTGAACACACTCAGACATCTGACCAAAATCTTGCCTTATAGGGTGCAGAGGCTGTACTAGTACCTGGAGGATTTGGTGATAGGGGTGTAGAGGGTAAAATTCTAGCAGCAAAGTATGCCCGTGAAAACAGAATTCCATATCTCGGGATATGTCTGGGAATGCAAATTGCAGTAATTGAGTTTGCGCGATCTGTCCTTGGACTAGAAGATGCAAACAGCACAGAATTTGATCCGAATACACCGAACCCTTGTGTTGTTTTCATGCCAGAGGTTCTTTCTTATTTTCATTCGTCTTTGAACAGAACTGTAATTTATTGGATATAAATCAATTTACATACCTGTTTGCTTTAAACAGGGTTCGAAAACCCACATGGGAGGTACCATGCGACTAGGATCTAGGAGAACATACTTTCAAGATGCCACTAGCAAATGCGCAAAACTGTAAGTCTTAAGCTTCGCAAATTGCAAGTGCTACAAAACAGTGTTGATGTATCAGTGGAATTGGTATGACTAGGAGTGGAGCAGCTAGTTGGTTTGCCATTTGGTCTTCTTTTAATGTCTCGGCTTAAACTACGTAAATGACTTGTCAACATGGTTGTTACCCTTGAAATTTCAGTTGAAGTTCATTCTGATACAGATTACAGAACTATGCTAAATTTCTGTCATGTCATGTTTTGAGAAAATCATTTACATACACCACGATGGTATTTGTTGTCATAATGATTTTTTTCGTTTATACATGGTCCCTAAAATAAAGTATGATGATAAATAGAGCCAGTTTGTTTCTGGTGGCTGTGCTCATTAGAGAATAATTAACACAATTTTTTAAACTGATCTCTGAGAATTTCACTGGGCATCTAGGCAGATAAACTCTTTTCTGTTGTGTGCATGCTCTTTTGCCATGCTTTGTTTATTAAAACTACTGTCTTTGTTATCAGGTATGGTGGTCAGAGTCATATTGATGAGAGACATCGACACAGATATGAGGTGATTGTCATGTCTCTGGAGTTGTTCAGATGCCCAAACTTTAATTTTAATTATTATTTTTGGATGTGCCATAGCAGTTTGTAGTATTTGTAATAAATTTCTTTTGTTGATCTTGTTTATAGGTAAACCCAGATATGGTTCCGCAATTTCAAGAAGCTGGTCTATTGTTTACTGGCAAAGATGAGAGTGGTCGTCGTATGGAGGTTATTATTTTGTAAACATATGGTTCTTTTACTGGTTTTCCCGTATTGCTTTGCATGTTCTAGTGTGTCTGTATAATTAGTTCTGTGATTCACTTTGCATTGCAGATTGTTGAACTGCCTGATAACCCCTACTTTGTTGGTGTTCAATTCCATCCGGAGTTTAAGTCGAGACCAGGAAAACCTTCTGCTGTTTTCTTGGGTACGTGATTGTTTCAGTGATCATCTGAAATTTTGTTAACATGATATGAGATAACCGGTAAATTGCTTCTAATTTGTCTGTTGATAACAGGATTTGTAGCAGCAGCATGTGGGCAGTTGGATGCAGTTTTAAGAAAAGGTGCGCCAAAAACATATAGGATGACTAATGGTTCCTCAGCATTGAAATCACATGTATATGAGAATGGAGCAGCCAAGTTAACCAATGGCTCTTTGGATGGTGTTTATCGCAATGGGAATGGCTTGCATGTTTGAACTACTGAAGTTTAAACCGCTACCATCCTCAGTGGGGTGGCCTGTGATGAATGTATATCATCACACTCATGATTTGCTAGAGGCAGTTTCTTTTATATGTATAGTCAGTTCTTCTACAGCCAGAGTTATGATAGGTTCTGTAGGCAGTTTATGAGGTTGGTCATCATCTAGAGGGCAGCAGCTGAGTTCCGTTTTTTTTCACGAAATAGCGCTGCAGTTACTACATTGTCGTGGACACTAGGACAACAAACAACATTATCCTTTTTCTTCTTTTTCTTTTGGTGTGTTTTTTTCCCTTGGATGTTGAGAATTGTGGTTGATTAGTGCCTTCTGCACGCAAACTTGTAATGCGACGGGCCAACTCCAGGTCCCAACAAAATGTTGGAGAGATGGGTTTCAGTAGGTGCTTAATATTTTCCCGAAAAAGAGTATTTTTCATTTAAGTTTATCAAAGTGGCGTCCTGCATGAATTGTTATATGTAGTGTATGAGTGATCGCATAAATATCACCCGTAGTCCCATATGACCATATAAATATATATGTGCTTCTATGTTGCATGGTTAAAGAAAAACATTAATCAAGTGCAATTAAACAAATATGACTATCCTCCTCGTCCCTCCCGTGATGGTGTGGTGTTGGAGCTATTTTGCATTCCAGGGAAGGGAAGGTAGCCAATGTAATCCACGTGCTTCCATGATCAATCTCATGACAACCCAACATACAGAGTTTGGGAAAGGGAGAGAATCAATCAAACAATAAAATCAAACAATAAAAGACAGATAGTAGTATATTAATTACAGTACGAGTAAGTAATAAATCAAACTAGTGTTGGACTGGTGGGTAATATCTCTATATCAAATCACCATCCACCAGAAGTTAATCAAGTCAATTACTTCACATTACAATCTAGCAGGCAGCTATACTATACTATAGTAGTAGCAATCAAATTAAAGCCAACCATTTATAAACAGCTAGCCTAATAATAAGACAGACACACCGCCAGGCCCAGCCAGAATAATACTTCTGTTTGTACTTTTCTCAACTTCCATTAACACGTTGTTGATAGCTAGGGATCAAGCTAAAAACAAATCAAACTTTGGCGCATACTTTAAGTATCTTTTTATAATATCCTTATTCCTTCCCACACAGCTGGTTTGGTGTTTTGCCTCTTTGGTTCTTAGTAAGCATAATGCAGTTACTATTTTACACTAAAACTTTTCAACTTTACAATATCAGTCGGCACTAAATGAAAGAATTGAGTAATAGAACTTTATAATATCAGTCGGCACTGAATGAAGAATTGAGTAATAGCTCATCTCAGCAAGAGGATTCCATTTTGATATTCAAGAATTCTACTATAACTTTACCAATTTACTATCAGATATCAAATGGAGATCTTTTGGAGCAATATAGAGATTAACAGAAAGTGCGAAAGTAGTAAAAATACAATACAATCCTCTCTTAATATACATAACATACCACGTGCTGGTTGGTTTTTACTGCATGCCCAAGAATATTAACCACTCTGTACTTGTATAGTATACTATACCCTATAACTTATGATCCGAAAACATGAACACCCTTGAACCGCATCGTATCCACTCAAGTAAAGATGTTCACGTTTTTGGTTAAACTAAAAATGAAGATCAAATGAATATTCTACCTGTAACCTGCCCATTATGTATCACAATAACAGCTACTGTGAGCTGCAGAAGGAGCTATGGAGTTACACTTCACTGCTGTGTTCTCTGTAAAACAGAGCCAATCATTTTGATTTCGAATTTTTTAACTGATCCAGCAATATCCCGCATAGTGGTATCCATAACATATGGAACCCCATCAACTGTGACATCAGTGGTGTTAACAAGCTGCCTGCATGGTTCACGCCGCTCTGAAATTGTACCATGATAGTGGAAATACTTGATCTGCTCCTCTGTTTTGTAAGTTGTCTTGCCCTTTATGTTCTGAGACATGTGCACTCCAGTTGCAAACACATTTCTTGGTTGAACCGCATACTTTCTGTCCCTCCTTATACCTTTCTTTACATCCCTGTACACTAACTTCTCAAATCCCCATTTCCTACAATATATTATAATAACATATGATGAATAAAAAGATTCCCAATAGAATCAAACTTATTGTGCAAAACACATATTAAAATTGTGTACACATATTGTCATATTGAGACAGGAAGAATTTAAATGTTAAATCCACAGAGACATTCAATCTTTTATAAACGAAATCTCCTTAAACCAGCATCTTGCAACCAGTAAGATAACAAGCAACCTCATAATAACTCAGTAGTTGACACACCAATTTCTTGATACTAAAGGAACTCCATTTATGTAACTATGATTAGACTACATGTCATGCCATGCCATATTGCCATGATTGTGTATGTCTATCCTCTGATATGTTATGTTCCAAACTGGCTTGATTTGTAAGTTGTAACTGGATGACAATGTGATTAATAGCAACTAGCAGAGTTTCACTATCTATCTCCAACTAATCATCCAATCAACCAACATGTAGAATTGCTATTAAAACGCCTAAGAGTGGATGGTTTCTTTTATGAGTAGAACAGGAAGGTGGCACAAATGTGGTGATTCTAGGTGAGTATTAATGACTGAATATGATAGTATATTTTATGAGCTAGCTAGAATTAGTACTAGTACTAGACAAGGCATCAAAATTTAGTTAAATGATAGAGATCTCATCTCATATATAAATAATAATTAATCCAATCCATGTAGTGGTAAATATGTACGTACCTGAAGGCGGTAGGAGCATCCTGGGGGAGGCATAATTTATTAGACATGGTCATCTGCTGGAAGGTAAACTGAGTGGAATCGGAAAGTGAATCCATAACAGAGTTGATTGTGGTCTTTTTGGGGACATGTATGAACTCATCGACATCAAAGAAGAAGATCCACTTAGCTTGAAACCTATACCTGTGAAGGCAATCATTAACAATAAGGAACTGATTATGGTAGTAACCATCAAACTTCTCCTGATCCCTAATGTCCTGCAAGGTAACAAAACCCATATCGATCCATGGCCTCAGAACCTGCAAGACTCCCTGATGGATCCCACCGGCGTCGTGTATAACAAAGTGAGATTTGGGGCCGAATAGCCTAACGTGGTAAGCCAGCCACTCTCGAATTCTCTGAGGGCTTAAATTGCCGTATAGGGAGGAGCCGCAGTAGAGATAATCGTAGTTGGGGGTGGGAGAAGTGAAGTGAGAAATGAAAGTGGAGTAGGCTTGAGGGGTTTCGTGGAGTGCGAGAATGGTGTCGGTGGTGTTGAGGGAAGGGTCATTGGTGGTGGCTTGGAGGATGAGTTTGCCACCGGTGGTGGTAGCTGCTGCATCTGGACTACCACCCACATGTGTTGTTGGAAATGTACAGTTGATGACGACCACAGTGTATATTCGACCGTATCCCCAATCTGGGAGGATCTTCCATCCGTCGGCTGACGATTCAATAGTACCATTGCTGATGTTATTAATCCATTGACATCGATAGCTGGGTTTGCCGAAGAGGTGAAGGGGTTTGGAGGAGAGGCCTATCACGGCAAAAGAGTTGTGGCCGCCTCTGTAAGCTGACATTAGGATAAAATTGTATGCTCCACTTCCATAAGGATTGAAACTTCTCTTCAACACTAGGCCCTTCTCTAACAATTGCACACCTCCGTTGCTGCTGCTACTCATTTGCTCTTCTTCTAGAGCTACAGCTACGGTATTGTTATTATTCGGGGATTTAATACTACTGATACAATTGTTGCTGTTGTACACCATCTGGTATGAAGGAGAGAAGGAGAAAGCAGGAGGTAGGAATTGGAGAACTATTGCCAGGGAGGAGCACAAGAATACCAAAGTGATGAGAATGAGTTTTATCTCACCTGCAAACTTGCACATTATTCCGGCCAACATTCTCTGCTGCTGCTGCTTTTCTCCTACTTTTGTATTGGTATCATTGTTGCCATTCATCATCACCATTGGATTTGCTTTCCTTGCTTCGGTGGTTCAACTCAATTCAATTCAATTCAACTGAACCTTCCTTCCTTCCTTCCTTCCTTCTGCAACAAACAATTGAACGAGCACTATTCTTCTTCAGCTCAAGCTCAAGCTCAATAAAAAAACATGATGCATATCACAAATATAATGGAAAAGAGATATTATTGCAGGAGGAGCAAATGGAAATTATTCAGTCTCCTAAAGCAGTAACTCTGAAAGAATGATTGTGTTGTGAACTGTTTCATATATATAAAATGGGAGGAATGGAATAAACAGCTGAAAAGCAGAGAGCTAAGTTAAATAAGCAGAAATGTAATGTTACCACTACTTTTTATGATGTGCGTTACAGCACTGCAAAGTGCAAATTCCTTCACCCACCTCCCCTTTCTTCAGTATTGCTTCTATGCCAGCCTAACCCCTATACTAAATACTTATAATTCACATTTTATTAACAATGTGGTAAACTTTCTCAACCTTTTACTACATAGTTATAATTCACATTTTATTAACAATGTGGTAAACTTTCCCAACCTTTTATGTACAAACTAGAAAATGTTCGAATATGGCACTTTTTATTAAATTTAATTTTTTTTTATTTTTTTGTTTTAAAACTAAATTTAATTTATGATATAATAAATCAATTTTTGTAGAGAATCATTAATCTAATAGAGAAATTAATTCTAAAGACAAAATCACGGGAAAAAAGAGTTTGAAGGGAGATGAAAAACGTATGAAATTGAACAAAATACCCAAGTGAATAGGTCTCAAACAATTATTAGCAACTTGTGGTTTATTATAAGGGTTAATAAATCACTTTTTTAATAACAATCTGATAAAAGTGGTAATTTCTTACTATTTATTTAGAAATAAAAATTCGTCGAAACTCGAAACATATTCATTATGGATGTCAAATTGTAGATATTAACGAAGGGATTATTTCAGTCAAGTCGGAATTATTTTAATTGTATAATATAAATTAATAACAGATACAAAATCGCGGGTAAAAGAGTTTGAAAGAAGGGAGGAAATGTATGAAAGTTGAAGTAAATAAACAAGAGTACTAACAACAAATGTTACTGACTGACCGCTTATTATAAAGGATAAGATAAGATAATTAAATATGGTGGTAATTATCTTTTACGGTGCAAATGTTATAATTCACATTTTATAAACTTTCTCAACCTTTTAAAAAGGGGATATTATATTTGCCGAACCGTTTTTGTTAAATGCGAACCATTACTTGACTTTTTGCATAAAGCCCGTAACTTTTGAAAAAAAATCAAACTAGTCCATGTGTATTGTTTTTAACTTCAAATTTCCAACAACTTATTCCTAAATACTATATAACATACTACTTAAAAGTAAAAAATCTAAATTTACAAAATTTGATCATCATGTCTACACAATCGGGTTTATTCAACGATAATTTCTTAAATCAATAAACACGAATATGAACGGGTAAAATTTTGTTTGGATCCAACTATAACGCCTTTTAGATTGATAAATTTTATCAATTGATAATAAAAATATTTTTAAAAAAGGAAATCGGGGAGGCGTCGTGCCTCCCTGATTATATTCAAGGAGGCGCCGGGCCTCCCTGAGACCCTGACTAACCGATCTCTTCCTTTTTTCCATTTTGTTTTCTGAAAATTGTTTAGTTATCAATAAATAAAATAGTAATTTTCAGGAGTCTATTTTTAAGTTTTTTATTTTAATTTGACATATTTACTTAATAAAAAAAACTTACAAAAACATGAAAAACTAACATAAAAGGTTCTATAACACGAAAAATTACGTCAATACGTAAAATTAAAAAAAATACGGTCCAACAATAAATATATTTGTTTTTAAATAATTAAACAAAAACTTTTATTAAAAAAAAAGAAAATCGGGAGGCAGCGCGCCTCCCTGATTATATTCAGGGAGAAGCGCTTAATCAGGGAGAAATTAAGCGCTTCTCCTTGAATATAATCAGGGAGGGCGCGCTTCTCCCTGATTATACTCAGGGAGCAGCGCTGCCTCCCCGATTTTTATTTTTTTTATAAAATATTTTTTTCAGTTATCTATAAATAAAATTCATTGATTTAAAAAGTGTTAAAGTCTGAAAAAACTAAAATTTTACCTCGTCATATTCTTGTTCAATGAACAAATCATCGTTCAAATAAATCAGATCGTGTGGACATGATGATAAAATTTTAAGTTTCTATATTTTTACTCTTTAGTTGTGTGTTATATAGTATTAATTCATATTTTATATTAGGAATAAGTTGTTGGAGATTTTAAGTCAAATAAAATAGAACTAATTTTATTTTACACTAAAACCTTTTCGCGTTTTTTCAATTTACACTACAACCTTTTTTTTTTGCATCTCGCACTATAACCTATTTTCGATTTTCATCTTACACTATTTTTTTACGTCTGTTAAAATAGCGGTGAG
>JAYMSL010000924.1:0-19796 GCA_036897195.1 Plantago coronopus
TATATATATAAGAATAACTAAATATACTCCTCCGTTCCATAATAATTTACTATTTCGGTGACACAAAATCTTATCCCTTAGAGTCAACGTCCATCTTATATAATACATATTAAAATAATGTGGACTGAGGGACGGAGAAAAAATCTTTTAGAATTGAAGTTGATTTCAAACAGATGAAAAGTTAAAATTGGAGGAAGGTAATTAATTAATGATTTGCAAGCGCACTTGACCTTCAACACTTTATCCGTACTGTCAATCTTCGTGGGTAAATTAACCTGACAAATCAAGTTCATATACAATACAACATCTTCACTTATTCCGTTGTACATACTACAGACATAGGATATCCATGGTAAAGTCACACCACAACTTAGGAGCAAAACAGTAAGATAACGATGACAAAAACCAGTCTCATTTACTTCGTTATTGTTTTGCCTCTATGTGAATAAACATGTCCTGTCGGGTATCGGTCTGATGTACACCCTTTTGTTTGGTCTAGTGTAGCCTGTTTAGATGTTTTTAGTTTAGGTGTAAAATGATTTGAAATAAGTTTACTTTAGTCGATTATGATTTTCAGGTTTACGTATATCGAATTTGATGTTTAAATTTGTTTTAGTGTGATTTTAATATTTCGGTTTCGAGTTAACTTGTATTTTTGAATTTATGTTTGATTGGAGAAATAAACAGTCGATTGACACAACATTAAAAAAAACCCCTTTTTGAATGATAGATGACACTGACATCTATGTTTGTAACTAGAAGAGTGCAATTTGAAAAATTTGTATGTTATTCTATGTCAAATGAAGTAGGCTGGGAATTTCCTCAAGTTAGGGTCTTGGGACAATATAGTCCCAACTTTTGTACCCAAACCAACTAACCCAAAAAAATAAAAATAATTCATCAACTGGAAGAACATGTTTGTGGGAACTTTCGTTAAAGAGTAGGATTCTTGTAAATGTGTCGATATAACTTCTGGACCATTGCAAGATTATTTGTCTTACTAGACCATTTAATATTATACGTACATTATGTTATGTACTGAGTAAAAACATTTATGTTGATATTAGCACACGTGTTTTGACAATGTGTTTAACTATATACAGACGGTCATATAAAAAAACGTATTCATGCATTTTAGGGGTTATATACCCCTCTCGTTAAAAAATATGATGTCCACTTTAATTTTCAATACGCATAATGAAGATAAGAGCAAGGTTTTGTTTTTTCAACTTAAGTTCAATTCCATTTAGTCCAACTTTTGTTAATTCAAATTTATACTTCATTTCAATTAATTACTTAAGATAAGTTAAATTCATAAATTATCAGTTGAAAATAATAGAGCCTAAGTAATATATATATTGATGACATCTACTATAGGAGAATCAATTAATTAGAGGTGGGTACATTTTCACTTTATATGAATTTTGGGAATAAGAAACATTAATATAAACCTTATTAGAATGATAAATAAATGAAAATGTATAACTTAGTTGGATGATCAAATGACAATAGTGGACAACTGATTTGAGATTGAGTATACATTATAGTTTAATGAAAGTGTAAATAAAATAAAGAACAACTGATAATGAAGCGCAACTCAGTTGGTAAGACGCTTCCCCTCTAACCAATAGGTCAGGGTTCGAGTCACCTTTGACTCTTAAAAAAATAAAATAAAATAAAGAACAAGTGTGTTTTTTGAGTGATTTAACTTACAACACATTGTATAAAAGAGACACGGTGTAACAAAAATTGTGATGTATAAAACAATAAAGAACAAGTGTGTTTTTTGAGTGATTTAACTTACAATACATTGTATAAAAGAGACACGGTGTAACAAAAATTGTGATGTATAAAACAATAAAATGAACAAGCCTAGTAAAATTGGTCCAATCCGGTATGGACTGATCCAAATCCGGGCCAATATAAAATCTATCGGGTCGATCCGATCCATACCGTCCGGATCAGATACGTGAATCCAACCTATCCGCTAAAAAATTAGAAGAAACATGGTGGATAGGATGGATTCGAATTCTGTCCGGGACTCTGATCTGATCCGGGCCAATCTACGAATCCGTGATGGATCCGATCCATATGTGTCCGGATCGCGAGGAATAAGTTTAGGATCCTGACATCTCACCGTCATCACACCAGCTATTTATATAGCACATTGTTTATATAGTTGGTGGACTCATATGCCAAACTTGCCTACCACTATGGCACCATCCTTTTTTCTTATAACTACACATTACTCTCCCAACATCTGTCCATATGAGAGCTTATGAGAAACAACAAGAATATTGAGTGTAAAATACAACTGAATTCGAATTTAAATGCAAGTAATAATGTAACAAAGGCCGAGATATCGAGCATCGACTATTTAGACCAATGTGTTTACTATTAGCCGGAGGGAGGTGGAGAGTGAGGCATCATTATTCGGTTGGTTGAGGCATTTTGTACTTAGTCTATTATTTTTTTGTAAACTCTTACTTAATCAACTAATAAAACTTTTGGCCGTTTCAAAAAAAAAAAAGACCAATTATATTTACTCTTAGCTACTCTCCGAATTATGTGTTGACTCCACAAATCAACATATAGTACGTGCTAATTTGCGAAACTTACTCAACAAGAAATTTATCATTGAAACGCTTATCCTAATACTACTCTAAATCAACCACCCTTAAACATTGAAATATGAATGTTTCAACATTGAAATTTGAACTTTATAGATAAATTATCTGAAAATAAAATTATACATAATCCATTTGAAAATTCCATTTCAGAAAAGCTAACCAAATGTAGTCGTCCAGGTAGATGAACAGATGAACGCTAAAATGCAATTATATTAATTAAATTCCATTTGTGGAATTATTATTCTGTTCATCCACCTTTCTCTCTTCACCACCCTTTTTGTTACAGATTGAAAATTCCCTCTCCTCACCAGCTCAACACCAGTCCACAACATTCTTTCCTTGTTTCTCCCATCTCAAGAAAACCTCTCATTCTCAGAGACGACACGTCCACCCATGGCGCGCCGTCTCTTCACCTGTTTCGGCCGTAGCCGCCGCGAATCGGCCGGCGTCTCCTCCTCCTCAGACCACGCCACGTCTGATCTCACGACCGAGCAGCAAAGCGCCTCTCCTGTAGTGGTGGAGCTGTTCTCCTCCCAGGGATGCGCCACCTCGCCGGAGGCGGAGATGCTTTTCTCGCGGCTGGGCAGAGGGGACTTTAAATTGGGATCGCCCTTGATTTTGTTGGCGTATCACGTTGATTATTGGGATTACAATGGGTGGAAGGATCCGTTCGGGTCGAGCCAATGGACTGTGAGGCAAAAGGCGTATGTTGAGTCTTTGAATCTTGATACGATTTTCACGCCGCAGATCGTTGTTCAGGGAAGGGCGCAATGTATGGGTAATGATTCCGATGCCATGTTATCGTCTATCGGTTCTGCTCCTAGATTTGCTGCCCCTAAATTCCAGGTTTGTCTATTATTATCTCTGTTTGGTTTGGATTTATGTGTAATTACTAATTATGGGCGATTATTTACTGGTGTTTTCTGTTGATTTCCATTAATTCCAGGTTAATTTAGTTTATACACTTGTTAATCAACAAGTTGTTAATTAAATGTATTTTTCTAATCTAAATCAAACAAACGTTTCTCCGTTAAAAATGGAAATTACTCCCAAATAGTCAATAGACTTGATCTTTCCATTTCTGTGTAGCTTAGTAGTGATTAATTATTGAAATTAGATTATTCCTCTTAATGGGGCAGAATCGGCAGATAGTATCATGGGAATTGTAGAATATTTTAGCTCATCTTTAAAGTATATGATCTCTGGATTAGCATTTTCATTCATGATTTCACTGCTGATTCGTATAGTTTCACGAAAGCACGGAGAAGTATGATTTACGTGTTTGAGTTTTAGCATTAGTGGTTGTATACTTGTATTAGAGTAACAGGAAATCATGACAGAACTGGAAATAGCTCTAGCGGGACCTTAACAAAGACCTTGAGAGTCAAGATTAACTCACACTTGAATAACCTTATCAACTTAACAAGGACTTGTGTTTTATATTGTCCCAACTTCAATAGTGATTAGTGAAGATTGGAACGCCAGAACGTGAACTGCTCTTTTATTTGTTAGATCAGATCAATCCATGGGTAGAATTAGGATTATGAGCTTCGATAGTTGTATTGTGGGCACATTTGCATTCCTACTTTCCTAGGTTTGTATTGTCCTGTGGACATTCTGATTTATCATACGATGTTTTTGTCTTTATTAGATATGGTATATATTGGAGAAAAGCATGTTTGTAGAAGCGATGATGAGAATCGTGTATGTATTAAGATAGCCCATGTGTACTGAACAGAGATTTAAGTTGGGCCAGCCGGATCGAAATGAACTTGGTTTGTCAGAGTTTCAAATCAACATGTGAGTAGGAATATATCTGTCATGAACATGTTTGTGGGATAAATAATTAGAGTCTTGTTCAGTACTACCGTAATTAGTGGCTCTTCTGTTAATGATGAACCAACTTTGTATTAAGCAGTAGCAGTTCTGGCCTTCTGGCTTCATAAGATTCTGTGGAATGGTTGCTCAGTCTATTTTCCTAATCAAATACACTTGAACCAGAAATGTATCTGAAAGTTGTTGTTTTTCTCTTTTAAGACTTGCGATATATTGATACAAAAATAATCCGGTAGCAGCAAAATATCTGAGGTCATAAGCTGTCAATTTATGTTATTGTGAACTTATTTGTTCTCTCAACATACAGGCCACATTCGAAAAGCCCACACCAACTTCACTGCAAGTATCATTAACAGGAACCCTGAGGTCAAAAGTGGATGATGAAGGTGCCCATTTGATGGTGGCTCTTTACGAATGCGGCCTTGTCACAAACATTGAGAGTGGAGCAAACAAAGACAAGGTTCTGGCAAATGAGTATGTTGTCCGGAGACTTGAAAAGCTATGTCCTGTGAAGGATATTGCACCCAAGAAGACACTCACGGAAGCTGTCGAATTCTCTTTGTGGGATGGTTTCAATAGTGCCAAGTGTGGTCTTGCCGTTTTTGTTCAGACCCCTTCGCATCATATCTTTGGTTCACAGAAATTTCAGTTGCCAGATACTATATGAGTTCTATCTGTACCTGTAGTTGACATTTGTTTGCTGGAATGAAAAAAATGGCACTTGTTGTTGGTTCTATACTACCCCAGTTCAGACACATGGCTGATGGTTCTGAAAGAAAGCATTTGTTTTTAGGGTGTTGTATTGTACTGATACTGAGATGATTGATGGCTTGATATTTTGTTGGATTTTTTAATCAAATTCTTCAAAATTCTTTGATATGGAGTACCTGTGTATCTGATATTTTCCTGATATTTTCCCTTTTGTGAGTGATTTTTTACATTAGATAATACAAGCCACCATTCATTTCGACTTGAACTAACTTCTAAAATATCATATACCCCTTCTTACACAGTTACACTGGTCTTTTTATGTTCCAACAATTTCAATGAAGTTCAATTACTCATCCAAAAGTTACTAAAAACATCCATTTTTTGGTACATTAAAATTAAAATGCTACTAATCGATTTCGTATGGTGTGATGTATGCATAAAAAGAATTACTAATAATTACACGTTGATTGGATATGCTTGAATACTCGTTTAATTAATCTTTTTTAAAGAGGTAAATCTATCATAATCCTACACTAACCCAATATCACCTTATATCACTACTCCAATATCAACTTATAACACAAAATAAATCTCCATCGTTCAATTCATTAATATTATTTTGACCGAAAGAATTGTAAATAATACAATAAATTTCATTTTGAACCTAAATTTTAGTATTACTTTAAAATATTACTTTGAATTTTTTATTCGAAAATTCAAAATCGATTAAATTTCAGTATCGAAGTATCCAATTAAACATGTTATGGTAATATGGTATAGTAACCAAATCGGACATATTACAAAATTGTTTTTACATAGACCCCCTCGGAGGGTCCACTAGTTGCGGGTTTGGATATGATCCATGGAGTATGAGGATTGAGTTTAAGAAATAAAAAAGAAAAAGACAAAAGAGAAATGAGCTGATAGTCCAGTCCAGCTAGATCGAACGAACGACTTTTCCCTGACGAAACCAAAGCAGCAAGTTGCAGAAACCATTTGCCGTTTATTATCCTCCATCGCCTCTGCTCTGTAATCCTGTAAAATCACTATACCGCTTTTCCAGTAACCCTTGCTCTTCGACTATCCATGATTTCCACTTGATTCCGACTCTTACTCATCAAAACCCACTTTCTCCCCCTTCGCCCAAGGTATTATTATTACCACTACTGTTCATTGCTGTTAGTCATACACGAATCCTCTTTTGCCAAACCGTTTCTGGACTGGAAATTGTTCAATTCTGTTACTATGTGTTTGATTTATCACAGTTCTGACCTGATATGCATGTCTAATCAATTGTTACGGATTGTCAATTGATGGTTATGATTTTGTACAGTTTTTTTTTTTTTTTTTTGGCTTATTAGGGATTCCAGCTTTTAGTCTGATTTTAGTTATGAGTACATTTTCCGTTTTGCTTTGTGGAATAATAAAAGTTTGCTACTTCATAGAGCTTAGGTTAATTCACTCGTCTGTTTTACGTTTTTGTTACTCAATTTCATCCTTCCCCTTTTGCTTTATTACTATTCATTCGTTGCCAGCGTTGAAGATTTGAGGAGTATTAGAGGAATATGGGTGTGCTTAACTCCGTTTTCTTTGTATGTCTAATAGTCTATGAGCACACGTAGAGAGGAAAGAGTACACTCATGTTCATATCCCTGTCTTGTATGCAGTTGATGTTGGTGAATTTTAAGATTACAGACTGAGAAATGAGCTGGAGAAGAGTCGGCAAAGCGCTGCAGGCGGTTGCAGCACATGCTTTGCTATTCTGTGTCACGCTGTTGCTCGTACTCAAGCTAGATCACGTTGTTTCTTGCTCGTGGTGGTCTGGACTCTTTCCGATTTTTCATAAGTGTTTTATTTCATTATCATGCAATTCAGACTTTTATTTTTGATACTTTACCACTATGTGTTTGTTCATGCAGGATTGTTTTCTTCCCCTTGTGGTTGTTTCACTTAGTTGTCGCCCGTGGGAGATTCTCTCTTCCTGCCCCATCAGTTCCCCATGATCGTAATGTATGCCATCATGCTATAATACATTTTCAATCAATTCCTTACAAGAAAACTCTACCAGTCACTGTGGAGACTGTAATTACATTTTCTGAACTTTGTGATTAGTGGGCCCCATGTCATACCGTGGTTGCTATGCCATTGCTTGTTGCCTTCGAACTGCTCCTTTGTATATATCTCGAGAGTGTATATGGTAAGGAAGCAAATCCTCTCCTGACTTTATTACTATGCTATTAACTTTGGTTTGTTAGATCATTGGCAATTATACTAGTATCTGAGAAACTATTTACTGTTATTCTACACCAAAACAAGTAAATTCTGCTCCTATGTTTAACTGCTTCCTCTTGCTCTTTGGGATGTGCAAATGAAGGAGTCCAGTTCTTTGTTTTAGAATAATGCCATTTGTTTCACATACCATTGATTTTTCCTTTTTGCTTACTTAACAAATTTCTTCAATGCAGTTATTGGTTATGGTGCTGTTAACCTGAAAATTGTCTTCCTTCCATTGTTGGCATTTGAAGTTATCATTCTTGTCGATAATATTAGGTACGCATTTACTCGGAAGAGTTTACTTTTCAATACATTCTTCTATCACTACAGATTCAATACCTCAAGATATTGAATCTCTAGCAAGTGCAGTTATGATTTTCACCTGAGATTATCATAAAAGCTGAGTAAAAAAAGATCTGATACTTCATTCTTTCATATACTTGATCTCACGAAATGAGTGACTCTGCTTACTGGTTGGAGTTTCTCTGCCCTTTCACAAATCTATTATCATAATCCTGCAACTTGGCCTCTAAAGTTTGGTTTTATTCGAGTTTGTATATCGTAATTACTTGTCTGGAAGACTTATTGGAGCTTATATATGTATTTCCTATCAATAATACAGAATGTGCAAGGCTTTGTTACCAGGAGATGATGAAAGCATGAGCGATGAAGCTATATGGGAGACGTTACCAGTAAGTTCTGTTTAGAGAATAAGTGAAGTGCAATAAGTAAATTTTTATCCTGCGCATGTTATAGTACTCTTATTTTTTGTTGCAATTATGAATTAGTTGGTGATGACTTGGCAACTACATATGAACTCAATATGTCTTTCTGCACTTATGTGTGTAAATTAAAAAAGAAGACGCAACCTAACAAGTGAAGGAGTTCCACGCAACTTGAATATTTGAATCTGGAAATTTAGTTTCTTTATCTTGGAGCTCTTGTTAGGTTTACTAATTGAGTCTGTTATGAGCAACATACAGAGGGGTGCCAATTGAATGACCGCACTTTAAATTGACATGGACTAATTTATTATCTTGAAAAAAAATATGGGATGTTATTAGCTATGTGAAATACATACATATGTGCTGCAGTCTAAGAATCTGCAAATAAGTCTTAGAGTGATCTATAAGTCAAGAACATCTTTATTGTATATAACGATTGACTTGGGCATATGAAAATTAGGATGGGTTTTAATCTTTATCGTTTCAGTGATGGAAGATTTGATTGGCAATATAACAGTTCCTTGCAAAATGAATTTGTGTACTGGATTCTATAATACACATCGATCCAAGTATAGTTCATGCTGCTTGAATGCATGTGCAGTATAGCAAGTCTGTGTGAGGAATGTTACTTTAGATATAGGCATATAGCTTGTTAGAATGCATAGTAAGTTCTAGACACTATGCTTTTTGCCAAGAATCATTTCACTAGGGCTCTGTGGGCAGTATATGATGGGATTTATCATCATCTTATTTACAAAGATATGGTAGACCTAATACCAGGAAACTTTGAGTAACCTGCCTGAGCAAATCAGATGGAAGATGAAAGTTGGCTTATTCTATGGCTAATTGACTTGACTTCATACATTGTACTTGTACAAGTCCTCAAAGCGCATCTAGTAATGCACGTTGATAGAATTAGGGCATCTAAGTTACATTATCTTTCATATACTATGGTACTCAATGATTAAGAGTCCTGGCCTCGACCGTTTTCCTTATTGTTGTGGAATAGTTGTTCCGTAATGTTGTAGTTGATGTCAAATTATTGTGTTCAGCATTTTTGGGTGGCTATTTCAATGGTTTTCTTTGTTGCGGCTACAGTCTTCACACTCCTGAAGCTGTCTGGTAATATTCTCTTCCCCCAAAAGCTGCTACTTTGTATTTTTTGCTCCCCCCCTTTCTACATCGGAGGACTGTCTTGTATATGCTATGCTATGTATGTGCTGAAAATAAGATCAGGGATCACAAGAAATGAGAAATTGTATTGGTACTCTGTTTTGCTTTCTGAAACTTCCTTAAGAACTCATTGGATCTTATTGTGGCCTTACTGTCTCTGACATGGCTATACAGAGTTACAAAAGAATTGTACCTTTTTCTTTACTAGGATATCTTGGCATTTGGGAACAGTGAACATGGGTTTCTTTGTGTCTTTAGTTGGTGATAGAAGAGTTATAACAACATAATGCTCTCTTGACTCCTTAAAAGAACTCGCCTGTTGGGAACTGATGAAGCACAGCCTTTTTTTTGCCATGTGCTTCTCTCTTGACTTATTTAAGACCATGGAATTAGATTATGGTATAATTGTGTCTCTTTTCCGATTTGTGATCCACATGTGGTTTATCAGCGACTCCGTAGCACAGTGAACATTCTTTGGATTAAGACACTGGACCTTAAGCAAGACTTCATGCTAAGTTTCCAACTGACTCAGATGGCGACCTGAAATTTACAAAGCAACATTCCATATAAATATCTGTTATAGCAGTGATCATGCCGATTAAAATGTGTCCTGTATGATATCAGCTTTCTTAGTTATACCTAGGGGAGTTTTAAGGTTTCCCACACCGTTAATTTATTAATTGTTAGAAATGTATTGGTCTTAGGTATGGACATTTATCAGCCTTTATATTCATTTTTATAGGAGTCTGAATTAGTATGTCCATGATTCTGTTAATCACCTTTGTTTTGCTACCACTTTGGTTGCTATCTTGATTTTTGGTTTTGCTTTATTGTTAATCAAATTTGAATTGCAGGTGATGTTGGTGCTCTTGGCTGGTGGGATTTGTTCATAAATTATGGGTACCATTGAAGTTTAATATTCTTTCACCTTCACCTTCACTTTCCATGTTCCATCTGTATTCCTCGTGTTTGACAGATTTCTTGTCTTGTGTTTCCTAGGATTGCTGAGTGTTTTGCATTTCTTGTCTGCACAAAATGGTCTAATCCTGTAATCCATAGAAATTCGCGGACGAGAGAAGAAAGCTCATCTTCTACTACACTTAGATATCTTGATTGGAACAATGGTTTAGTTGTTTCTTCTGATGATGATTCTCGGGATAGAATGTGCGGTCTAGAAGACATTGGTGGCCATTTAATGAAAATCCCAATCATTGGTTTTCAAATTCTTCTCTGTATGAAGCTTGAGGTATCCATTCTAACCTAGATAATTTGTCTGAATTTCTGAATAGTTAGATCCCTGCTTGTCTGGTATGTTTAATCAAACTATCACCATCTTGAATTAGGGAACACCAGCAAGTGCTAGAAATGTGCCAATACCGGTTTTGTTCTCTCCTATTTTTCTACTGCAAGGAGTTGGCGTCTTGTTTGCTACATCCAGATTAGTTGAGAAAATTGTTCTTTTATTAAGAAGTGAAGCTGGGAGAGGAATATATTTTGTATACTCTTCAAGAATTCGTGACTTATTTGATTTCCTGCACCATGGGTCAAGGTAAAGTTGAAATTCGTGCTACTAGATAGGTCTCTTGTGTAGTTTTTTCTTGTACTTATTGTCAATTATCAATTTTCTTGTTAGGCTGCTCGGGTGGTGGTCAATCGATGAAACGAGCAGAGAGGAACAGGCTCGCCTGTTCCATGATGGGGCATCAGGGTACGGTGTTTGTATGTTTTTATCCTTACCGTTTATATCGGTTGAATACACCTTAAAATCAAACTCAAACTGCTTGTATAAGAATCCTGAGCCCATGGATGCCAAGATACTTTGGTGAATGATTTCCTTTGTTTTTTTTTGGGTGAATCCGTGAATGATTTCATGATGTGACCAAATTGTGGAAAATCTTCCTAACATAAATGCATAATAGTAAACCTGAGGGGATGAACATTATAAAGAAGAGAGCGACGCCCAAAAGATCAATTGTAGAGGAGCTTTCCTCCCATTTTTGAGGTTATAGTTGAACTTAGTACAAGTTTTAGACGGAGGTATGATATTCCACTGTACTAAAAGGTGTTCTCTTATTTGATGATATGCACATTATATAACGAACAATATATCTTTCATGGCTGCTTGTGCGTAATTCATAATCACGAAAAGTACCATAATGTCATAAGTCAAGCATACAAATCAGTTTTTGAAATTGGGACAGAACAAAAACCTCTTTGCTGGCATGGTTATTGGAATAGTAAGTGAAAATGTTAAACATATGCTGGTATTAATTTCTTGGACAACATGAAATCACCTATAGTCGTTTTCAGAACTTCCCAACATAAAATTTAAGGGTTTTATTGGTGGAGGGGATTCTTTTGTGTGCTATACAGTTATCTTTTGCTGGCCAAATTATAGTGATGTTGCTTCTACTGTGGTGAGTGGCAACTTCAGTTTGCTTATTAAATTGTTTCTAGTGCATCAGTTACAACACTTTCCGTGGTTATTCGCCTGAGATAGTGAAGAAGATGCCAAAGAAAGATCTTGCTGAGGAGGTAAATGTCAGCATGTTAGTCATTCTTGCATTTGTATGTGATGATTCAATAAAAGTTTCATGCTTAATTCTCTCCTTTTGTCCTATTCTCTTGATAGGTTTGGAGACTTCAAGCAGCACTTGGTGAGCAGACTGAAATTACAAAATTCAGTCAGCAGGAGTATGAGCGACTTCACCATGTAACATTCACTCTTAATGCCAATGTTTCTTGTTATAGGGTTACTTCTTATTTTAATTTTTTGTTTTCTGGAATGCTGTTCTTTTATTTTAATTGGATTGTGTCATTTGACAATCGATAATGCCAATTGATGATTATGAATTTATACTACTTTTGACTCTCTTTTTCCGTTTTACAGTTTCTGCCTGAAGATATGTTTTTTATTTTTTATCTGCTCAGAGTTAAAAGATTCTTTCCAAATAGGCAAATATGCCTATTTTCTGTTTGTGTCTGTAATACTCTGCATTCTTCCTTGTTATTTCTATAACGGCTGCATTTATAGAGAACCTACAAATTTGCTCAATACTCTGTATTCTTTGTTCCTTGTTATTTCTATAACGGCTGCATTGAAAGATAACCTACAATTTTGCTCAGGAAACTTTACAGTGGTGCATAATACATAGGTAGAGATATAGATATCCATGATTGAAAAACAATTGGCTCTGCTTTAACCTTAGGTTCTTTTCTGCTGACTGCAATTCTCACCTCATATAATGTCTATGCTTACCAGGAACGAATTCTCTGTAGAGTCTGCTTCGAGGGGGAGATCAGCATAGTGCTACTTCCATGTAGGCATCGTGTTTTATGCAGGTATGGTGTGATTTTATTGGTGAAATGATCAGAAGTTAACATTTTTCTTGATTGCTTCCTTTTATGACACACTGTTGTTTAATTTGGTACAGCACTTGCTCCGATAGATGTAAGAAGTGCCCGATTTGTCGAGTCTATATTGAAGACCGGTTACCTGTATATGATGTATAGCGCACCTGCAACGTTCCCTTGCCTTGGTTTTTTCGAACACCTGAACCACGGCAGCTTTGTTTCGAAGTCTAGTAAATAGTTAATTTAACTTGGCACAACTGACTGGAGCAAGGAATCAGGACACATTAGATTGCAGTTTCAGTTGCTGATACTCCATTTTAGTGTATTTTGCCTTTTCTTTTGTTTCTGTAAATACACAGTATGAAACTACAGAATACTCATCAGTCATGATATAGTTTTACCGATTTTGTCTGTTGCTTGTTTCCCATATACAGTATTTCTATCATAGAAAGTTCACGGAGCGGTCATTTGATGCTACAGTTAGTTAAAAACCTCAACCATAAGCATTTTACAGTTTTTAGTTACAACCATAACCATTACTAGTACTTCCTCCGTTCAGTCAAAAGCTTCCCATTCATCTTACAGTTTAAACCGTAACCTTTGGGAGATACTATGAAATGTGATAACAGGTTATATTTGGTTTGCGGTTAAGGTTAAGGTTACTACAAGGCTTTTCTTCACACCACGTATCCATCGAACTTTAGCCTTCAGTTTGACTGACAGTGTGCAATGTGCGTGGACAAGCAAGGAAGAAAAGAAACTAAATTTGTCGTCATGTTATTATTGTGGTGATGTCACATTTCCGGAATTTCGAATTGGCCTCAGTATATTTGGGCACCGTGAATGTTGTTCATGATGGTTAAGTTCACATAAGAACAAGTACTCTAATTCAACATATCATTTTTTTTATCAGTAAACGGTCAAGCGAAGCTAGGTGAAAAAAAGTATTATCTTTGTTGAGTCTAATGATCAAACTAATTTACAGCACTCCATGTTTATCTGGGGAATTTGATGCTTACCACAATAATATGATAATGCAAAAGTCACATTACTACATCATCATTCATCTAAAATAACTACAAAATCTTCCTTTAATTGCGTTTAATAACATGCATTGAGTTGGATTAGTTCATACAGTTATTTATACATAGTAGAAAGATTTAATGTACCGGCCAAATTACCACATAAGTCTGAGTTTTCTTAAAGTTCATTCACTATGGGGAAGATGTCTTTTGCCTTTCCAATTTTCATCATTTTTCTAGTTGCAGAGTTGTTGATTTGCAGCCAAGGAGAAGAAGGCAATACAACTGTTGGTTGTATATCGCGGGAAAGGAAGGTTCTTTTGAAGTTCAAGGCAAGCCTCTGGGATCCGTACGATAGACTGTCGTCATGGAAAACCAGCACAGATTGTTGCGAATGGGAAAGTGTCAGTTGTGATCCAGTGACAGGACATGTTGTTGGCCTTCATCTCCAAAATAAGAGGTATGATGACATCTATTATACTTCAATCAACATGTTCCATAGTGAAACACTTGATTCATGCATTTTGGACTTGAAGCATCTGAGTTTCCTGGACTTGAGTGGGAATGATTTTCAGCAAAGCTCGATACCCTCATTTCTAGGGTTGATGAAACAATTAGAACATCTTAATCTCTCTTGTTCAAACTTCAGTGGCGTTGTTCCTAAAATCTGGGTAATCTCTCGTTGCTGAGTGTGCTTGATCTAAGTTATAATGGCTATTATCAACTGATTGTAGATGATTTCACGTGGGTGTCTCGTCTGTCACTGCTTAAACATCTCAATATGAGCATGGTAGACCTAAGTTGGACGAATGATTTGCTTAAGGTACTCAATATGCTTCAATTTCTTGTAGATTTGCGTTTCTCATCAAGTAAACTCAAGAATAGAAATCTAGACCATGCTTGTGTGGATTCCGCGCTTACACATGTTGAGTACCTTGATTTGAGCAGTAATGCATTTCGTGGAGAACTTCCTTGCTTTCTTGAAAACATGCTTTCACTGAGATACTTGCTTCTTTCAGGCAACGCTTATTCTTCTTCCAACCAGCTTCACTTTATCAAATTAACGAACCTTGTCCAACTTGACCTTGGTTTCAACTCACTTCAGTGTAACATCGAT
Source organism: Plantago coronopus (assembly GCA_036897195.1). Taxonomy (NCBI): domain Eukaryota; kingdom Viridiplantae; phylum Streptophyta; class Magnoliopsida; order Lamiales; family Plantaginaceae; genus Plantago; species Plantago coronopus. The sequence continues at coordinate 14,843 of JAYMSL010000924.1, forward strand.
TCAATCTCTGAATTCATTTTGGATAATCATCACTTGGAATATCTTTCCCTGAATAATAATTCCTGTCATGGAGACATTTCAAAGTTTCTGCTTAACTTCTCACAAGGATATGCGCACGACACTATTGAGTTCCTAGATTTAAGTGAGAATGATTTTTATGGTCGATTGCCTGAAGGAATTGGGGCGTTCCACAAGCTGCAGACTCTTAGCCTTGGTAATAACAACATCAGGGGTCCTATTCCAACGTCCCTTGGGAATTTGAGTGCCTTGAGAAACTTGTTCCTCTATAGTAACCAACTGGATGGGGAAATTCCCATTTCTATAGGCCAATTATCAAATCTCGAGTTCGTTCTTTTGCATCACAATCACTTGAATGGTACACTTTCCGAGGCTCACTTTGCCACACTTTCAAAGTTGACGATTCTTCGGATAGGAAACAATTTGATCGAATTTGATGTAAGAAGTGATTGGGTGCCTCCGTTTCAACTATACGACCTTGAGATGCAAACTTTTGAATTTGCTGGAGGCGAGTTTCCACCATGGATTCGAACACAAAAAGAGCTCCAAGGAATTGATCTCTCCAACTGCAGCATCTCAGGACCGCTACCTGAGTGGCTTTGGAACAGAAGAATTTCTGAGATAAGCCTATCTCACAACCGTATTGAGGGAGTAATATCTGATTCAATATGTGAGGCAACGTCTTTGTTTTTTTTAAGTCTATCAGAAAACAGTTTATCTGGTAGTCTCCCAGATTGTTTGACGAACTTGAACATGTTGGAGTGGTTGATTTTATCATCAAATCGTCTTTCCGGTGTTATCCCTGACTCCATTGGTGGGGCTTACTCATTGGTGTTACTAGACTTGAGCAACAACAGTTTCAGTGGAGAACTTCCTTCCACTCTAGGAAACTGCACTTCACTACAAAGTTTGGACGCATCAGAAAACCAACTGTCAGGCAATCTTCCAAGATTTTGGGCAAACTTAAACATGCTAAGGATGTTGGCATTATCATCGAATCAATTAACAGGCGTTATTCCTGACTCTATTGGTGAAGCTTACTCATTGGAATGGCTACAATTGGCCAACAACGTACTTAGTGGAGAAGTTCCACGTACGCTGAGAAACTGCACCCAGTTAATAGTTCTAGATATTGGAGGGAACTCGATTTCTGGGAAGGTGTCCAGGTGGATTGGAAATTATCTGTTGAGTTTGAAAGTGCTTCGACTAAGCAGTAATGAGTTCTACGACATGATTCCTCCAACGCTTTGTCAACTATCAGGATTGCAAATCTTGGATCTTGCAAATAATAAGTTGACAGGAAATATTCCACCCTGCTTCCTGAATTTCAAATACATGGTATTGGATAATTCTACGATGGAGTCATTCGCAATGAATAGCTTGCAGCTAGTGATTAAAGGAGCGATACTAGAGTACTTCTCTACTCTAAAGTACATTGTACATGGATCTTTCGAACAATAGTTTGGTTGGAGAAATTCCTTTGGAGCTAACTAGACTTGCTGCCTTGCTTTTCTTGAACTTGTCACACAATAATCTCCAGGGTAACATTCCACAGCAGATTGGAAAGATGATGTCCTTGCAATCGCTAGATCTGCCGATCGAACAACAACTTTTCTGGAAACATTCCTGAGAGCCTTTCATATTTGACTTTTTTAAGCCGTTTGAATTTATCACACAACAATTTGACAGGAGAAATCCCAACAGGGAATCAGTTGCAAACTCTGGAAGATGCTTCAGCATATGAGGGTAACCCTGGACTATGTGGAGCTCCATTGCCGAAGAAATGTCATGAGGACAAATCATCGGATGTCCCCAAAACTGAAGATCATACTGTTCAAGATGCAGAAGACAAAGCTGAGAAAATATGGTTTTATGGAGTAGTGATATGTGGTTTCGCCACAGGATTTTGGGGTGTCATTGGACTCCTAGTACTCAACATGACTTGGAGATACGTCTACTTCAGATTTCTTGATGGGATCATCGGCAAAATTTTGCGAACATGAATATGCACCGTTCAAGTCCTTTCTTCTGTCAATGCTTTGAGATTCTGGCTGTCGAGACTTATCTCCCGAGGTACTTGTGTGATTTGTTTTGGATTCTTAAGTTATGCTTGTATATATGTTTCTTGCATTTCTGTGAGTTGCTTCTTGAAGCTCAAGAGGCGTATGTAAATTGTTTGTCTATTAGACGCAACTGGTTTTATCTTGCTATTCATCAATACTACATTCCATGTTGTTTCTTTCGTTTGAGTAGAAACCTCTTGATTTTACACTACACTTGTCTGATCTTGCTCAAACATCCTACAATCTTGCAAACAGCTTTCGAAATCCCCTATATATAGCAGCAATCAATTGTAATTTACAAATTAGTTAAGAGCCAGCCTTCATTGTTGAAATTGACCTTAGAAGAACCTTGCCACTTTTACTTTTAAGCATGGTTGAGCTCATGACTTCAACAGTCGCAGTATCGGTAACTGTTGGCTTCGTATTTGTTGTCTGATTCTGATGGATTGGTAACTCGGGACCAGTAGTACCGTCGATTGACTCATTCGAGTCTTTACTCTTTCCCCATATAACAAAATAGAGTCCCACAACAATCACCAGTGCTCCAGTTACTCTGCAACCATAATATGAAACATATGTTTAGTGATAATGCTGGTCACATATGTATGTACAATGCATTATCTTGTTACAGAACTATATACTTTTATTTTTGAAACAGCTAAGGTGACTCGAACCTCTGTAATTATTTCTTACAGAACTATATACTATAATGCAGAACTTGAAAGTATATACTACACTACTTACTTTCCAACATCCAATTGCTCCGCGAAAATGAAAGAACTCAATATTGCAACGATGACCATGTTCAACGGATTGAACGCTGTCACAAAAACTGGTCCTTTGGTCTTCATTATGATTCCTGAAACATAGTATGTAACTCCTGAACTGATAATCCCCTGCACGATTCAGAGTAAATTGAAAAATGTTAAGATTTTCGTTCTTTTTGTATGTGTAGAAGTATATGTTGAACTTGAATATCACAATTTCTTACCCCATAAGCATAGGCTAAAAGTTTGGCATTCCATCCAATAGACCAGATTGCCAAGTTTCCCCTCTCAACAACAAAAGTAAGAATAGTTCCTTGCAAAGCTCCAGCACCGCAAATCAGCGTTGTAAGGGTAAGTCCAGCAGGGTAAGACTTCAATGTAGTGGACTGCAGAATGTAAAAGAGCGAATAACCGAAATTTCCAGCAGCAATCATCAGAGCACCCCTAACTGGATTTTGTCCAGTAGGCGTGCTAGAGGATGAATCATCACTTGATTGAGTTCTAGTCCATGGCAATCCTAGTTCTGGACCTGCAACGAGTGTCATGATCATCGCTCCGCCAACTGTAACCATAGTTCCGACTATCTTGGCTTGACTATGCCTTTTCTTTAAGTTCACTTTCTCAACTCTTAAAAGAGCTGGAAGAACATTCGACATGGCTGAAGTGAACGTTGCTGTTGTCTGATTCATCCCGGCATAAAACAGATTTTGTCCCATAAACAAAACAAATTAAACACATTGTTAACTCAAGTTTGTCATTGGCTATTGTTTCCCACAAATTAAAATCGCGAAATAGTACTCACTCTAGCAAGCCAAGAAGCATGATCTTCGCGAAAAGACGGAATGTCATTTCTGGTCTGATTTTCCTGTTAGAACTGATAGAATTCCATCTCATCTAAAAGCTCGAACTTGTAGAGAGTTGTGGAATCTAGTCATATATATTAATTATCCAATATTCCCCCGCACTCGTGTCCGATTTCAACCTCATTTTGTTATTGTTTCACTCTCCCTTTCTACATCTTATATACACTATCCCGGTTCATGAGATTACGGGGGCAAATGCGGTTCACTTCCCCCTCACTATTCATATGTAGGCCCCACATGAAGTCCAGGTGAATAGTGAGAGGGAGGTGCACACATGCCCCGGGTTGAAACTTTCCCACTATCCCAATCCATTCACACACCACCCACCCATTTACCTACAAATTCATATACAAGACAACATCTACATGTACAACAAATTGATAAATTTATGTATATATTTGTAATATATTATATAATCTCTAGCTAGCATATATTCTGAATAATGAAACGATTATATTCACGGAAAATATTTCTTCACAAATAAATAACGGGACTTAAACTAAGTTATCAACAATTACTTGGTTGAATAGAGAAGGGTGGGTAAAAATAATCAAACCAGCATATATTTGTGAAAAATAAGATGCGCAACAAAATGTACTTCAGACACCCAAAAAAAAAACAAAATGTACTTCAGAGATTTCCCATCTCTCCCTGTTTAGTTTCTGTAAATTTCTCCGGGTATAAATTTTGGAATCAAGAAGCAATTCCAGTCTTTAAAAAAAAAAACGCATAAAACTCGTGCGGTCATCAGTTTGTATCCATTTTCTATCGATTTTGTATCAGTATGTATGAATTATTATAGGGTCCATTACATTTAAACCCCTCGTTAGATACCCCAATTACACTTGAATCCATTTAAATCATCAATTACATATGGATCCACAAAATCAAATTTTTTAATAATATCCTTCAAGTTTTAATTTTTCAATTTTAACCCCAATTCTTAATTCACTTGTCATAATTACCCCTCCATCAATTTTAGTATGTGGAAATATTGGAACCTCAAAAAATCTTCTCACTAAAATTTCTCTCCTTTCTTCCTCATCCCTTCATCTAAACCCTAACCTATAGCCTCAGCCGCCGGAGCCCTGCTCCGGTTACCACCCTATATAATTTCCTTTCGTACGTTCTTTTTCTTCTTCTTTTCTTTTTTCTTTTGAAAATAAACCAGATCTAGCCAGGTTGTAATCGATTGTAAAGTTCGGGTTTGTGGTTAGGAAAGCGAGACGTCGCTGGTGGTGAG
>JAYMSL010000925.1:0-19795 GCA_036897195.1 Plantago coronopus
ATGTCAAGTCCCCAACTAGTGAATAGAGGTCTCCTAATTTTCAACTACAATTGTTCAAAGATGACACATGTAGGATGATTAGTGGTGCCACAAGGATAGGGGAGAGTTATACCATGCTCATTTGTAGGGAAATATTTAGGGACTCCTCAAATATATAGACTGTTTTTTGTGGGCCACGGGAATTTAGGAGTCCTGAGTTTTTGGTGTTTTTGCTCATTTCCTTAAATTTAGCCTTATATTTGAGTATAGGGAGGAAAATAGGAGTCTTAGAGCACTCTTTATAGGACTCCTAAAAACACCCCTAAACTCAAATTTGGGGATAAAGTAGGGAAAATGGTTGAAAACAATACAACTTCAGGACTCCTAAATATCCGGGCCCACAGTAATTGAACTCCTATTCTTAGGAGTTCCTAAATTAATTATCAAATTTATACCTCTCTATATTCTCCCTACATTCATATTGAGTGTGATATTAGTGGACCCTACTACCATCTTTTAGTATTTTGCATTGCAAATAAGAAACCTGAAGTTGATGCTAAAAATATAAACTCCCTAAATCTCCTTAAAATAAGTATATGATTTAATTTTAAATAAAATTTTAGGAAAATATTTGAGACTCTTATAAAGAGTGCTCTTATAAAGAGTGACTTATCACATTTAAGTTATTTTTGAAAAACATAGTACTACTATAATAATTCAAATGAAGAAAAAAAAGGAGGTTGTATGTATCCCCCACCGAAAGAAGAAAAGTAAATTGATGAAAAGGGAGCATTTATTGGTATAGATGACACGCTTTTAGCTACCAAATATGTCCGGCCGTCCAGGTTTCAAATTCATGGCTCAAGTATTGTATTGTATTGTATTGTAACGGATCAACTTTTATTGGCGGTCGGTGTGTGGTTTCCAGTATCGTTGATTCCCGCGTGTAGTCGTTGTTTAGTATTGTAATTTTATTATATGAAATTTATAGTAATTTTAATCTAAAAAATTTACAATAAATTACATTTTCATGTAGAAGTTGACGGATTACATTGTAGGGGTATTTAATTTTTAATTACTTTTTTCTTTTCTTTCCTTTTTTTTTTTTTATAAAAAATGGTAACCACTCACTATTTTGGTAGTAACAACTACTTTGGTGTGTTTTCTTAGGATATAGTAATAGAAGTAACAGATATTCAATTTATTATTTTCGAACCTGCATACCGCATACTAATATATTTAATGTATTATTAAGGTTAAGATTATATCGGTTGTGTATTCAGTGCGAATTCGAAGACTCGATGGAAATGGAGGACTACAGTTATATAAAAAAAAAACATTATTTATGTCCCTTTTGAACTGTTTGTGAAGAAATTGCCTAGCACACTGAGTGACGTTGATGACTTTGATTTCCAATGTTTGGAAAAAAATGAAGAAGAAGACAGATACAGAGAAGTTTCAAGCGGATTGCTACATACCACTCTATTTTCTTGACTTTAATCCAATCTTAGTTCAACCAAAAATTATGATCTTTGAATTTTGATGTTGTAAAGAAACAAAATTACCTAGGGGTCAAAACTAATTTACCTCCAAATAGGTCGCTGTGTCTGTATGTGTTCCATAGTAGTATTACTATTAAGTAGTATTAACTACTAACGTGACGATAGTTAATGAATTCTTATTATTACCATGACAGTGAGAGTGAGAGTATTAAGACAGGGATCAACTTCCATAAATCCAAATTTCATTACAGGATATATGTAATAATGTCATGTTATTATAATGATAAATGATTTTGTATTTATTGAACCTACACTCATACCACTTATTAATGCTACAATTTGTGATTTTGTGGGTATCATTAGACTATTAGAGTGTTCCATTCCATTCTTTTTTAGAAATTCTTATTGTTATTTAAACAACACAATCGGTTTTAATTAAAGTTTTAATTAAATACAACAATCTAGCACACATTGCAATATACAAAAGGTTCTATTCATACAATGTTTTTAGATTTTTTTGTTAAAATTCAAATATGACAATATTAGTAGGAGTGAGTATGATTTTTAATTTTTCTCCATAACTTGTAATGGTACCTTGTGTTGATTTAACACCGTAATCAATCAATTCCACTTATAAGTTGAAGATACCACTTATAAGTTGAAGATATTTGTAAGAATATTTCATCACATTTTTCATAAAACGAAATACTAAAGTGAACTTTATTCTTTTCGTATTTTTAGTAACTAACACGTGTTTCATGAGAAAGTAATTTTTTTTCCATTTGCGACTCTATTCATTTCTCCTTAAGGTTCGAATATTTTAATTCAGTCCAGTTTAAGTTTGCCAAGTTAAATTTTGTACTTCTATAATTTTAGTTCATGTCAAATAAGACTATGCTCAGTTCACCTTAAATTTAAATTTGTTGAATTCAGAAATTACCAAACGAATTAAAAAGAATTTAAGTTTAATTTTAAAGTTTTAGCTAAATCAAAGAGAACCTATATACAATTAATTACAAGATTCGTAAAATCTATAATTTTTTACATGGTATGCTAGTGTAGATGAGGAATATGCGTATGTAACACGTAGATGTATGGAAAGAATATATTGAGAAAATAATAATGTGGTGAAGAAGGGTGGAGACGAGTGAGTCTTAATTATGGTCCTTTTAGTCTGCAAACACTGGCCTGAAAGCATGTGTATTCCTAAACATCCAAATGGCAATATTCGTTCTCTACTCAAAAAGGCAACAGAGATACCATACAAACATAGATCCACATAAAACAAAAACACAACCCTATTTTATCTTTTTTTACTTTTTCAATTTCCCATTTCTTTCCATTGCAGCAAAGCACCAAATAAGTACCACACCTCTACTACAGTACTACTTAAATATATCCCACGGTAAAAAAAGTAAAAATCTCCACACACGCCAGAATCTTTCCCAGGTAATGAAAGATAATTACAAACTCAAAAACTAGTACAGTACCACCATTCTAGTACACTTATAAAGTCTTAAATATTTCCCACGGTAAAAAGTAAAAATCTCCAAACACGGCAGAATCTTTTGCCAGTAAAAAATAATAATTAGAAAAACTCAAAAACATTCTTCTCTCTCTAAAAAAAACTCGAATTTCCTTTCAAGCTTCATCCCCTTCTCTCTCTCCGTACGAGAAAAATCCCTGAAATCTCGATTTCCGAGCTCAACAAAATTTGGGGTCACAATTCAAGGAATCTTTCTCTCTTCCTAGTCCAAAAATGCTATTTTCTTCTCTTCTTCACCAATTCTCCTTTTGTTAGTGCTTCCCAATTCACCTCTTATGTAGTAGTAGGATTCGAGTTAAAGGGGGGAAACTGCAGTGATCTATGAGTTTTGATCCAATTGAGGGTTTTGTGTTGTATAAATGCTTTTGGGAGGAGATCTAGGACTCTTCCTCAGTGCTACCGCTGCGGCGGTTGTGGTAGTTGGTTTGTTCATCGTCCGCACGAAATGGCGGCGCGTGGTGGCGAGGAGGTTGGAGATCGAGAGGCTTATGGCCTTGGCTTCCGAGGAAGCTGCTAGGGCGGAGGTTGAGGCGGTTACCGGGTATGAAAGGAGCTATGTTTATGCTCCGGTGGCGTCTGAGCTGGTGGTTGAGGAGGAAGAGGAGGTGGGTGTGGTTGGGCAGCAGGGTTCTTCTCCCGGGAGGCAGTTGCAGTATCAGTGTGAGGTGTGTTTCAGTCCTAGCACAGCCAGGTGCAAGCAGTGCAAAGCTGTTCGTTACTGGTATGTTTGCTCAACAATTAGGAATTATTATTTTTTGGAATCTTTTTTTATCATTAGCTTTGGTGTTTGTTTAGCTTTTCATGAATTGTTGATTGGATTAGTTAGTTTAGTGTTTACACGGTGGTGTGTGGCAGTTTCTGTTTATCTGTTGATATTCGAGCAGTTCCGGTAGGTATGGTGTGTGTTTACGTGTAGAGATTCCGGGTGATAAACGTGGTTTAGCTAATATCACTCGGCTTGGAGGGAGGAGGGTATGGAAAGGTGTAACATGAGATTATTTTGTGGAAAGCTAAAACCTTTGTTTGGAATGTGTGTTAATTATGGGGAGGTTGTTTATGCGTGTTCCATAAGCATCACTAGCTCCTTCTCGTTTAGTTCTCAAACTGTTTTCGTATTAAAAGGGAAAATATATAACGAGGTAGTGATGTCTGTTGGGCTCTAGTGGTGTAAATACGTGGATGGATGCTTGTCAAATCCAATTGTGTAGAACCCTATTGGGATGGCTTGGTTGATGTATGTGCAAATGAAGGAATTTATTAGTCACTCTAGTTCGATGATAAGTTTACTAAATACTATAAGTGGAAGTGCTTCGTGTTGGACTTTTGCCCTTTATGATGACTCTATATATATTGTCAATGTGAACAGTTTTTGTAATTTCATTAAATCTTCTTCTTAAGTGGTTATGATTATGTAGATGAGGATGGTCACGTGGAACAATCTATGAAAAATATATATTGGGATTATGCCCCCACTTGCAGATTTGTAGTCGTCTAGCATTTTTACCTTATAAGTCCTCATGTCTAAGTGTTATCTTATTAAATACATAAGTTTTATTTTTGGTTTCTGGCGCATGCTTTCTTCTAATATTTTTATTGCCTTACATATAAAGTGAACTCCTACTTCCGTTGTCAAGGCAGATCGTCTTAGCATATGCATTACAATCTAGCGACAAAAAGATGAAAGTTATAATAGGGTTCATGGAAATGGTGTCATGATTCAAACCAATGCATGTCATATGGCCTGGCAATTGCTCAAGATAAGCTATATATCATCACGGTCCTTTTTCTAGCTGAAACTTCTGGATCCCATTCTGAATTTAATTAAACACACAAATCCTGTTTTGTACTTTCTATTAAGGCAACACCTTCACTGTGATAATATTCCAAACTATGACAGAATCTAAATGGGCCAATCACCATTGAGTAACCATTGTTTTGTGAAAGCATATTCGTCTCCTTTTTATCACTTACTAATTTATTTCATTATACTACTGTAAGTTGTAACCATGCAGTCAGTCATCACAGAATATGCTAACACTACCCATAATCACACATTTTCTGACATTTATAGCTACTAATTGGCTAACTGCACATATTTAACTGTATCACTAAATCATTCAAGATCTATAGTTTTGCGCAGCAAAGGTGCTCTTTAAGTGAAGTACTTACATGTGCTTACTAATGGATATCAACATAAATTGTACAACTATGCTTGGAGTCTTGTAGAATACGAATAATACTTGACTAATACGAATTAGTTTGCTTTTCCATAGAAATCATACTTGGAATTACTGGTTGTAAAAAATAAGGTAAGCGGACACACCTGTCATATGAAAGAGACGAGTGCTAGAGCAGTCTGACTAAAATCTGACACTCTTACAATTCCAAGAAGTACTTTTTAACTTAAACAAAATACATCATTGCACATGCCTACGTGAAGCTATCTCTGATACTCAACAAAGTTCCAGAAGGATAGCTTGTGGTGCTATGAAACCAAAAGTGCACTTTGCTGCACCAAGCCATGATCGTTGCACTATTAATAACTATTTCTCACAAAGTGTCTTTGGTGTTTAAAGATTAAACAGTCATTTTCCTGTTAATACTGATTCACAATGTTATCCAATTCCAAGGTACCCGCAAAGGCCACACTGTTATGTTTGTATTATACGTAAACTGATTTAGAGCTTTGCATGCAAAATCACGAATGTTCAATGATCAAAAAATTAATTTTAGATAAATCATCTCTAGGATTCAAAATTAATGGATCCAATTCCTAAGTATCATCTGTGGCTACAGAGTGTGGGCCTGCCTTCCATTTTTCCCCCAAAAGGTAATAGTATGTATTATTAGAAAACATGCATCGGAAAAGTCTCTCCTTGGTAAAGATTATATCCATTAAGAAATAGGATTTTCAGCAGTTTATCCTGTGGAACTTTTAATAGAAACACATCCGTTTGGATGATCCTCCTATCACCAATGAGATTTTTTTATACTGTTACCTAATTAGGAATGCTATACAAAAAACACATCAGCTCTTTTTGTCGATCTATCTGCATTTAAAATACTGTTATATAAAATAACAAAGAAGATTTATGTTACTCTAAAAACTCTTAACTAAAATAGTTCGTAGTTTGTTACACCTCTGCTTTTCCTGTTGCCTTTTGCGGCTTCCAACTTGTACAGCCAAATGTTTATGATCACGGGCTAGCTAGATAGTAACAACTTCCTGCCTTCAAGTTTCACTTAAAAACGTTCTGCGACTTTTTTGTGTGTGATTTAGAGTGTAAAGGATTGAAGCTCCATTTAATTTATTCTATTTCCAATGTTGCAGCTCTCCAAAATGTCAAATAATCCATTGGCGACAAGGGCACAAATATGAATGTCAATCGCTTTCGTTCCATCAGAACAGTGATGCAGAATTTCGTTCTCGGCCTAAAGAACTTAGGCAAAATGAAATTGAGCGTGCAAGTAATGTTACTGGAGATGAGATTAGGCACACTATGGAATCTGTTAAATCTTCGTCTGGAGAAAAGAATGAGAATGAAGGTGGTAACCATGATGACTTTAAAGGAACTAATGCGAGGGTGGGGGTTACTGACACTACCCTTGATGATAGTTCATCCGATATCTCGACTTGTCTGTCAGATTCTTCAGACGGAGAGTCAATTAATTCTCATATAAATGCCACCAAAAGTATTTCTTCAGATATTGGGTCTGTGAAGCCTCTTTTACAGGAGCATCCTGTATTAAGCAATCCTGATGAAAGTACTGCTGCACCTGAGCTTAAGTCTGGTTTACAGGACACAGACGGGCTGTCGGAAACTTCATCTATATCAAGCTTCACTACTGCTGGCTCTGAAGAATCACTTAACTTAACAGATGATGCTAATAATATGAATACCCCCTCCCATAGACTCTCCTCTTTGGATAGAATAAAAGACCACCAATTAGGATCTCTCAAAAACAAGGTCATGGAGGATGGCCCTCGACCTGCATCTTTAGATTCTAATAAGTCAACTGATGATGCTGTGTTACCTGTATCATCGGATCCCATACCGTCTAAGGATGTTACCGCTAAGGACACTTCTGTTAAGTGTACCTCAAAAGTGGAAGAAGTTATATCACCCCCATCCAATGCTGGTCAAGTAAAGAAAGCATCTAAACCAGATCCCGGAGTGCAATCTTTGGCATCTAAACAGTCAGATGATCGAACTGATTTTATGATTGATATAACAAAGTCTGCGACGTATCCAAAGAACAAATCCGAAGTAGCCACACTTACTGAATCTCAGTTGCCTAGGGCCAGAAGTAGGAAGCCTACAGTGCCAGGTCCACATTTTGTAGAAAAAGAATGTCCTGCTCCATTGGGGAGGAGCAGCTATGAGCGAAATGATAGGATTGGAACTAATCTACCATCAAGAGTCATGGACAAGCTCAGATCATCTAACTTGATCCCACGTGGTTCTTCAGATCGTGGAACTGAGGCTATTAGAAAATATAAGGTGTGCCTTGAAAATCTCTTATCATTTCTTCTTTCTGTATGCTGCTTCTCTGTAGTCATTGAAAGTGAAATTACTGACCTGTTCTTATTTCTCAGGGGTCATTTTCGTATGAGCTTTTTGTAAAGCTTTACAACTGGAACAAGTTTGACTTACGCCCCTGTGGACTTATAAATTGTGGGAATAGGTAAATACTTCAAAACATGTTATTTCTGATTTTGCATTCAAAGTCAAGCTATATCTTTGTGCAGACCTATTTACATTTTGATCTTGGGTGGGTAAGCATGTATTGTACAGGCTTGGAACAAAATATTAATAAATGTATGTATTTAGACTATCTGCTAGACAATTCACATATGAAATTGAACTTGAGTGAAGGCCTATGCGCGTCTCCAATTTACCAGTTCATTTATCACTGGGGATCTTATTCTACTGTTGATGCGCATTGTTATAGTTGAAGATTTGTTGACATTTTTTTTTTTGGCAGTTGTTATGCAAATGCTGTGCTTCAGTGCTTATCTTTTACTCCTCCCCTGGCAGCTTATTTCCTTGAAGGACTCCATTCAAAAGCTTGTAAGCCCCACTGTGATGCTTTTTTTGATAATGTTATTATCTGAAAGTTCATGCTCATGTAGCCTTTTGCAGTTGCTGTTTTTACTTTCTATTCTTTCTCGGGAGGCAGATGTTTTTTTATCGGACAGCTATTCTGGGCCTTTTTTTAAACCATTTCCATGTATGTGTGTGGTGCTTTTGTTACAATCAGGTGAGAAACAAGAATGGTGCTTTGCCTGTGAGTTGGAAATTCTGGTTAAGAAGGCAAAGGGAAGTTATTCTCCTATTTCACCAGCACGGATAATGTCTCAAATTCAGTGTATAGGAAGACATCTGGGTGAGGGGAAGGAAGAAGATGCACATGAATTTCTCAGGTTAGTAGTCACTGGATCTGGTCAGATGGAATTGCATAATGATTCAGGTGTTTTGAAAGCCCTGATTGAACTCCAACATTGAATCTACAGGTATGCCATAGATGCGATGCAATCGGCTTGCCTGAAGGATGCTGGAATCAAAGCACCTAGCCCTTTTGATGAAGAAACTAGTCTAATGGGACTAACTTTCGGTGGTCACCTCCGATCAAAGGTTCAACTGAATTTCTGGAATCTGAATGTTACTATGTGATAGTGATTTTTATTGGAAAGTCCTCTAAAACTCTCTCAATTGCAGATTGAATGCACAAGGTGTGGATACATATCCGAGCAGCATGAAAGAATGATGGATCTCACTGTTGAAATAGGAGGGGATATTGGAACTCTTGAAGAAGCCCTACGTCAGTTCACGCATTCTGAGATTTTGGATGGTGAAAATAAGTACTATTGTGACAGGTTGGTTGTTCTGTTAAGTTGTCTCTTTGATCAATCACCACATGTGTTTTTGGTTATTCATGGGGTTTGAAAGCCAGTGACCCGATTTATAAAATTCTTGGTAATCTAATTCTCTGGTCACGGGTTCTGTATGTGAATTTCATGGACCCTGTACATTTCTTAGTAGTTTTTGGCTTTTGTTTTTGACGTAATGAAGATCAACTAAGTGCACAGAAGTGACAAGCTTTCATCAATACATTGTCAAAAATATGTATTAAAGTGAAAAAGAATATATTTCTCAGGTGAGAGAGATTATACTTCCAAACCAGAATAATAATTTTTCCTCCCAACTGTCACACAATCAAATGTCATTTCTCGATAATTACATGGAGTCGGAAATTCCCTCTATTTTTGTCAGTCGATGAGTTAGTTTCTGATCAGTACAGATTACAGAACATGGTTTTATTATGTGTGTGTGTGTGTGTGTGCAAGGCTTCAAAGTATTGAGTTATTTTTTCATGTGATAGATGCAAGCTATATGTGAAGGCCAAGAAGAAGTTGAAAGTATCAGAAGCTCCTAATGTACTTACCATTGCACTGAAAAGATTTCAGGTAATTTTCTTCAGAACAATCAACAACATAAAATTTTTATAAGTTCTCTATGAATGTTCTAATTGCTTGCAACTGTTTGTACAGACGGGCCACTTTGGGAAGCTGAACAAGGCGGTCAAGTTTCCGGAAATTCTGAATTTAGCTCCGTACATGTGTGGAACAACTGATAGTAGTCCAATCTATGTGCTTTATGGTGTAGTAGTCCACTTGGATATTATGAATGCTGCATATTCTGGTCACTACGTCTGTTACATAAAGAATAAGCAAGGAGTGTGGTTTCAAGCTGACGATAGCACGGTATGACATTGTCTTCGGATATCAAGCAACTTTCATCATCTATTAAATGAAGCTCAATTGGTGAAATGTGACAATTTAGAATTACTTGGCCAGACTGGAATGACTGTCATTTCTTCTTCACATGGCGGATTTGTTGGAAAATATTATATATTGAATTGATTGATAACTATTTCCGTTGAATTTTTGCTGTCAAGTGACGAGCTTTAAGTTCATCTATTTACACCAGATTTAATATACTGTATAATTGTTACAGGTGAGAAATGTGGAGGTTGATAAGGTTTTGTCAAAAGGTGCATACATGCTTCTCTACGCCAGGTAAAAGTTCTGATGTCTTTATCAGTTTGGTTCCATTACCTTATGTAGCAATTCATCATCTTGGTCATTAACAGTCTTTTACTTAATTCTGAAGGTGCTCTCCCCGTGCACCAAGAGCAGTAAGAAGTTCAATGGTTTCTGTCGAGCCAAGAAAAACATGGGATGTTTCCACAGGAAACTTGAACCGTCGGAATCACAACGATTGCATCTACGAGCATTGCAAGAGTCACCATGCTTCTCTAGATGTCGATGATGAAAATTCGTCTTTCTTTTCTGAGTCAGGGTCCCACACTACAGATAGCAGCACCAACAGGGGATCTACAAGCACAGATGAGCACTTGGATCATTTTCTGCGTGACTTGCGTAACTATTGTACTAATCCATCAGATTCCGACACATCATCACCATCATCCTCGCCGTCTCCACTGCATTCAAGGCTCTCGCCGCTTGCTGACCTAGACAGGAACTCATCTGATGGAGACCGCGATGGTTTTTGGTCACGAACAAAAGGTTCTGTTTTATGCCCGGACCCAGACCCTGACAGGGAGCTGGAGAAGTTAGAATGCCGTAAAAGTAGTTATAGGGAGAATGACTCCAGTAGAATAGGCAGCAATAACATGAAAGGCGGTGTATATTTAAGAAGATCGGTGACTGGGAGAACGTTGGAAAGCTAAAAAGGTCGGTCTGTTGTATTCTGGGAACATGCAAGAGTTTGAGGGAGAGTGAGTGAAGGAGGTAAATAGGTGTAATGGTAATGTGTAACAGCTTGGCTGAGCAATGTTGTAAGTTTCCCCTCATTTTGCGACTCTCTTGCCCTGTATACAGGCTACAGTATATATGTTAAATAAGAATAAGGCTGATCTTATACCATCTTTTCATCGTTTTTTTTTTCCTTTGTTTTCTTAAGATAATAAACCAACGTGGTGTGGATGTTTGGTCTGGGCAAATCGATACCAGAACGTTGCGCAATTTCAGATGCAGAATGTGCCATTCAAAAATTTATACTAGTAGAACTTTAAAAGATTATAACCCTACTCTCATATCATTGAAATACATACTACTAGCCTCTTAAACTATATAAACATAAGTGTTTTAACTTAAAACTTTATGATATTTGAAATCTAAAATTTCAAATATTTGGTTTTTTCTTCTTCCTTTTTGAGATATATTTCTTCTTCCTTTTTGAGATATATTATTTCATTTAAAATCGTTTTACTGTTTCTATCTAATAATTAACCAAATACTTTCCGGACCTCAATAATACAACGGAAATAAACCATTGCCCATAATGGTTCGAACCGATATGAAGTTAAATAAAGTAAAGTACAAATTTGAACTTACAAACACTGAACTTAACTGAATTTAAATTGAAAATAGGCTTACAGCATAATACATCGCATGGAGGCGTTTAGTAAGATGTAATATGTTGGATTAGTCCATACAGTGAGATGTAGTGTATGATTTAATCTGCGTTTACTTTGGTGTACTGAATTCCGGACTAATGCATTTTTTATGTCGGACCTATATATAACTAGTAATACAAATTTGGAGTTTAGAGCATGTATTCCTTATTAGAGGTTTAATATACCAAACATATTCTAATGCGAATTTATATAATATTTCATACATGGTTATATCTACTAGTATTATTGGCACGCGAATACTCGCGTTCTCGTTTCATTTATATGGTAAAGTATACGTAGTTTTTCAATATTTATGTAGTTTAGTATTTCTATGATTTTTTATTTTATTTTTGGTTTTTCCATAAATATTTTTTGTATAAATTGTAGTAATCACAACTTTTGATCTAATAACTACATTGTATAACTATTTTCAAAGTTAAAATAGGGGAATTAATCAAAATCAACTTTTGATATTATAATTACCTTAAAGTATTTTTATTTTAGATAAATACTAAATAGTACTTTAAAATAAGTGATAGTAAAAAAATTAGAAAATTAGTGTCCAAACTCCAAATGTGTTTAATTTTTAGATAATATACTAATGTGAGAGATATAAGAGAGAAGATATAAGAGAATTCAAAAGTAGTTAGATGGGTTGCGATTCTTTAGTGCAAATCTTTTGCACTATTTGTACATTACACTTTATAAGTTTAATAATATTTTGTCTATTCCAAAAAAAGATTAGGAAAATGATGTCCCAACTACTTTAAATGGGTTTGATTTTATATAGTAAGAGATACTAATGTGAGAGATATAAGAGAAAAGATTAGAGAAAGTCAAAATTAATTAGATGGTCAAAATTAGGAAAATGGTGTCCCAACTCCTTTAAATGTATTTGCTTTTAGATAGTAAGAGAAACTAATGTGAAAGATATAAGAGAAAAGATTAGAGAAAGTCAAAATTAATTGGATGATCAAAATTAGAAAAATGGTGTCCCAACTCCTTCCAATGTCAATGTGTTTGCTTTCAGATAGTAAGAGATATATATTAAGATTGGATGATTGGAGTTTTGATGCCAATCTGGTATTTATTATTTTGTTTTATTTCCTTTATTTTTGTTGTTTCTTTGTAAAAACCAACTATTGTCTTTTTACTCCTTTTCTTCCTCCCCTTTCTTTTCTTCATCATCAGACCACCAAACTACAATGGCAGCCTCCATGTCTTCTTCTTCTTCGTACACCACCTACGCTGCACTCAGCCGTAATAGAGTCTCTATTTATTCTAATTTAAATCATCATCTTTCTCCTATCTCATCATCCCCAGCCTTCTCTTCATTTTTCACCCCTGCTTCCATAAATTGGGATACCTTCACCTGCAACTTTAACCGAGATCATAATCTTAACAATACTAATACTCCAATTTACACCGGCGCTCGTCGCGTCCGATATAATCGATCCGCCTGGGAGCTTCGTACTAGACTTCCTTCCATCCATGGGGCCTACTTCCCTCCTTTTGGTAATTCTCTCTAATTTTGTTATTTTCGACGCTCATTGATTCAATGACTGCCATTGCTATTATTACCGTAAGTATTCTATTTTCATTTGCTCGAGTATGTTATGCTTAAACTGAGGTTATGAATTACTGTCATTTTGCAAAAACATAGGATTATTGGATGGTTAAGTGAAGGTGAAGCATAATCTGGTATAATTGGTTTTTAGTGAACCTGGTGGGTCTTTGATTCCAATACATGATGAGAAATAGAGATTCCAAATGATTTTCTGGTAATTAACTCAAGAGAAGATTGGAAAAAAAAAATCACCTTAAGTAGATTTCTTCTGCAAACATGCACTAAGATTGATGCTCATGCCGCATAGTGATATATCGAATTAATAGTTATAAGGTGGTCTAGCGGTATTAGGAAGGAGCTGCAAGTAGTAAGGCATGAGCCTGTGGAGTAGGAGGAATTAGTTGCAAGTAGGAGGTTTAGATGGATTATTGATAGCTTTGTAATAATTTGCCGATTCAATATAAAAAAAAGTGATATACTGATTTTTTGCGACTTAATTACTGAAGCTTGTTGGTGGTTAACATATATCACTATTTGTTATGCGATAAATGGATGCCAACTGTGCTGTCATTTCAGTGGACTGGGTCTCTGTGTTGGTAATTGGAGACGGCGGGAGGGAGCATGCGCTTTGTTATGCACTGAAACGATCCCCATCATGTGATGCTGTGTTTTGTGCACCTGGAAATGCTGGGATTTCCAGTTCAGGGGATGCGACTTGTATACCGTATATTGATATCACTGAAAGTGCTTCAGTGATTCGTTTTTGTCGTGACTGGGGAATTGGCCTGGTCATAATTGGACCGGAGGCTCCACTAGTTGCTGGTCTGGCTAATGATCTTACTAAGGCTGGGATTCCTACTTTTGGACCATCTTCTGAGGCTGCTGCATTAGAAGGTTCAAAGGACTTCATGAAGCAATTGTGTGATAAATATGCAATTCCGACTGCCAAGGTTTGTACAGGTGGTTGAATATCAGCTTTGTTTTTGCCATCTTCTGTGACGTCTTTAAGATTTTTATAAATTGTGTGCGCATTCACATTTTCTAAGAGAAATCAGCCTGAAGCCCTCAACTTTGGTCTCCACATTTCCTTGATTCCAAAGTTACTTGCCATTGTTATGCCGGATTTCACATTGTCGTCTAAATTTGTGGCGAATGGCTAATATGGGGCAGTTCTGACTTACTATGAATATGGTGGAGATTTTGAGGCTACAGACCTATGGGTTTATATATATAATAATATTGCTGTAGCTCTCTTCTTATCTAAACTCATGTGATTTTGCAGTATAAAACGTTTACAGACCCATCTTCTGCAAAAGATTATATCAAAGAACAAGGTGCTCCCATTGTTGTTAAAGCAGATGGTTTAGCTGCTGGCAAAGGAGTTATTGTTGCCATGACTGTGGAAGAAGCCTATGAAGCAGTTGACTCGATGCTCGTCCAAAATGCATTTGGTTCTGCTGGTTGTCGTGTCATTGTTGAAGAATATCTTGAAGGTGAAGAGGCATCATTCTTTGCTCTAGTAGACGGGGAGACTGCCATAGCTTTAGAATCGGCTCAAGACCATAAGCGAGTCGGTGATGGTGATACAGGTCCCAATACTGGTGGAATGGGGGCTTATTCCCCAGCCCCTGTGTTGACGAAGGAGCTCCAGTCTGTTGTAATGGAGTCTATAGTTCAACCTACAGTTAGAGGAATGGCTGCAGAAGGATGCAAGTTTGTTGGTGTTTTATATGCGGGACTTATGATTGAGAAGAAGTCTGGTTTACCTAAACTGATTGAGTACAATGTCCGGTTTGGCGATCCAGAGTGCCAGGTCAGTCGATCATTCATTCACTTGTTTTTTTAATACAGATGATCATACTGTGTAGTGCATGCATTAGTATTTCCATAATATAGAAGGTACAATGAAAAGAAAAGAAAAGAAAAGAAAAGAAACGAAACTTCCGTTTCCCCTTAGCGTATGCTTGTATGTAATAACCATCCGGATATTATCTTTGATAAAAAAATCTCTTTTTAGGGATACATTTCAGATTCTTAAAGAAAATGAAACATTTTGGATGTGTCGCAAATAAAAATGATAAGTTCATCAAGGAGAAAGAACCTGGAAGTGTTCCTGATTCTTGAAGAGTACTTATATAGATGAGTTGAAAAACTGAGATGCTAAGTGTTTTTTTTAGAAGATGATAAAATGTGATCATGGATCAAAATCGCTCAGTTGCTTGTGTTGCAATTGTAGGTTTTGATGGTTCGTTTGGAGTCTGATCTGGCACAAGTTCTCTTAGCAGCCTGCAAAGGACGGCTACGTGATATAACTCTTGACTGGTCTCCTGGCTCAGCCATGGTAGTTGTAATGGCCAGTAATGGATACCCTGGACGTTATACAAGGGGAACTGTGATTCAAAACCTTGATGAAGCAGAGGCTGTTGCCCCAACAGTGAAGGTCTTTCATGCTGGTACGGATGTCAACCAAGACGGGCACTTCATTGCCACGGGTGGTCGTATACTTGGAGTTACCGCACAAGGGACGGATCTGGAAGAGGCTCGAGATCGAGTGTACCAAGCTGTTGAACAAGTTAGCTGGCCAGGAGGTTTCTATAGAAAAGATATTGGATGGAGAGCTCTACCACCCAAACAACATGTGGGTAAAAACTGAAGGTATGTCTGGTAAGATGAGATGTTTTGAGTCATACAACAATTTTGTATTATTAAGGATTCCTTTTTTCCGTAACAAATTTGTATTGTGTAGTCTTTGATATTCTACAATTTTACTTTTTACTTACAAATTTGTATTGTGTAGTCTTTGATATTCTACAATTTTACTTCTTACTTACAAATTTGTATTGTGTAGTCTTTGATATTCTACAATTTTACTTTTTACTTTGATTTCCTCCCGGAAATGTTAGGTGAAAGTTGACATTCAATACATTTTCACGAGTTCTTAAACTTTTGACATGTTAGAAATTAGAAGAGAAAATTTTAAAATACACTCAAACCTTTTCGGGTGTTTGCACTTTACACTAAAATTTTTATTTTTTAGTAATTGACATTCGAACCTTTGAAACTTTTGGCAATTTACGCTAAAGTTGAACAAACTTTAATAATCTTCCTAAATCGTATGATTATTCATTCAATTAGACAATTGCAATGTTTTTTCTCTTATATAATTTTTATATTAATGTCTTATTTTTGTTTGTTTGGTTGTTATTGTCTTCATTATCACGTGACTAAATTGGCTCTATTTATGGTATTTGCATAGCTTTTGTTTGGTTTAAGAGGTTTATTTCATTTGAACATTCTTCAATTTCGAGTTGAAATGAAATTAAAAGTTGTTGGTGTGATATTTGTTGCGTTCTTAACCTTATAATCTTTGGTTACTAACTAGTACAAAAGGTTTTAGTGTAGATTACCAAAATTTTCAAAGGTTCAAGTGTCGATTATCAAAAAATAAAGGTTTCAGTGTAAAGTGCAAAAGCCAGAAAAGGTTGAAGTGTATTCTGAAATTTTCTCAAATTAGAATTATCCTCAGGACCTCAGCCCTTTCCATTACTAGTCTAGTCCTGGTTTTACCAATACATAAGGAAGATCAATTTTTTTTCATTCGGTTTCGCATTTTTAGATCGAGAAGCGTATATGCTGCTATTTGAATTGTAAAATGGTCTAATTATTTGGTTTCGTATTTCGTAAGATCGCAGGTGTGTATGTCCCAGGTAAACAATGGAAAACGTATATTCAAGTTAATGTGTAACGGGACAGATTAAAACAGGAAAACGTATATTCCAGTGTTAATGCATCGGTGAAAAACTAGAAAATTTTACAGTTTAAAACTAAACGTGTCACTCAACTGTCCGCCGGTCCAGTCGCGTGGACCCAAAGCCATGCGGGCAGTCGATGATTGGACCAGGGTTGGGCTGCCCCAATGGACTAGTACGCAGCCCATACATTAGGGAAAATACAGCCGGCGCTAGCCTTCAACTCATAACATCCAGCCCAGATAGAACCATGGGCCCATGAGACTTTTTTTGGGCTTTCCAAATACAGCAATACCAATACAATCCAGCCCAGGCACCATGGCCAGTTAGACTTTTTTTTGGACTCACGAAATTAAACAATAACATAAATTTATTTTCTAACAGAAGCAAATAATCACAGAAGTTGGGAAAAATATGAAATTGTCTCAAATAAATTAATATCAAAATGATTAAAAATGAAAAAAATGAAGTGGTGTTGTGGTTGTCTCAGACATCCAAGGAAGGATAGAAAGCTGCATAAACTCTCAAGCCCGGCGAAAGGCGAAAGTTTCAGGCGGCCACTGCGAATGTTTTGAGAAACAAGCCGACTTTTTACGCTTTATCATCATCGAAAAACAACAATCACAGACATAACACAAATAATAACAGAAGATTTTCCATCCATTAATGGCCAGCAGAACATTGGAAGAGTAATTGCTGACAAAGTGAGGGATGGACTTTGTTACAATTCAATTTGGGGGGAAGATACTTCCTTCAATCTGACCTTGATTTCTCCGCAGAAGAAGGACAGACGATGTAAATTATCCCCCGATTAGTCAGTAAAAATAAGCAAAATCAAACTCATATTTTAGAAGAAAGCGAAAAAAGAAGAGATGAAGGTGGAGAGGTTTAGATCTGAGAAATGAGAGCAGGAAGGTTGAAAGTTGAAACAGAGTCGTTAACTCGTTATAATAATGCCCTGCGATTAGGTTTAGCGTTTAAGGGGAGTGCATATATGATGGGCTTAACAAAGTGTCTGGACTCTGGAACATTTTGAAAATGGACCGCATCTCAGTGGCCCAAAATAGATCATGGGCTTCTTGTCTCTTAATTTTCTTTTGGCCCATTACCTTCAATTCAATCGCATGATAAGCTTCACCAATCACCATTCAATATAGAGTTTATTTAACCAACCATTTTACATATAGTTAATTTCATTTAAAAAAAAAAACTATATGGTAAATTGGTAGTACAACTTCATGGCTTCATGCATTAGAATTCTATGACAAAATGGTTAGCCAGCGTGCATTGTGTCGGCTAGTCAAGCAATCTTTACTGACAAATTTACTAATCATATTTAAGGGTCAATTTGAAATTGTATTCCTTGCAAATTTTACAATCGGCCTAATTTCTTTCATATTTTCTCTTATTTTCTTTTTTGTAATCTTATTTTTTAAAAGAATATATCTATCCCAAAATAGTTCTGATTTCACAAAAATAATCTATTCCTTAATATGACTGATTTGACACCATAATGAATACGTTTCGAATTTTTTTCATTTCTAAAAATAGTAGACAATTACACAATTATATCAAATTTTTATTACTAAATTAATTTTTTATATCATAAATTAAATTTAGTTTTAGTAAAAAAAACAAATAAAAATTATAAAACCTATAAAAAAAAGCAACAATAACATGAATATACGTGAACCACGTGACGCGATTCTAGTTTATTAATAACATTTCCTTTCTTTTAAAAGACTTTCTTAATTATAATTTATACATATGATCTCATACTATACAGTATATGAGTATATGACTTAATGTTCAATCCGATTTTAACCTTATGCATTTATCTTGCTCAATTAATTTCAATTCTATCAGTTATCGATCATTATGTGCATGTGTGAAGTATAAGATGCTAACATTTTTGGGAAAAATCCTTGAAATGGTAATGTATGTTCACTACGCTGTCCTCATTTGGTCATGTAAGTTTATTAAATTTCTAGTTTTAATACTACGATAACAAATTCGGTGAAGCGAACTAAATTTAGGGCTAATTCACTCCAATTCGATTGAACTCGTGAATTATTACTAATTATTCACCATCTAATTCACCTACAATTCGTGAACTATTAAAAATATAAAACATAAGAACCAAAAGCGAAATATGTCGTGTTAAATCAATATTGTAGTTAAGATCAACATGTTTAGTTAATCTTCGAGCTATGAAATGTGTAATGCGATGGGTCGTTGGTGGAGCCGATGTCAAAGAGATTGAATTTAACGGTGTTTTTATGATTTAGGACGATGAATTTGAGTTTGGTTCGCGAATTAGTAGGTGAATTAGATGGCGGGTTAGTACTAACTCACGAGTTCAATCGAATTGGGGATGAATTAGTCCTAAATTTAGTTTGCCTCACCGAATTTGTTACCGAAGTATTAGAATTATAATTTTAATAAACTCAAAATGATCAAATGAGGGAGTAGAGAACTTATAGGAGCAAATGAAGAGAGTAGCAAACATATGGAACAGAGGTGGTTATTCTCCCTTTTAATAGGTAATATTATTATTATTATTGGAGAAAAGATTGAAATTGAAATTAGGAACAATTCAATAGAAGACAAAGAATATTGAAGTGGAAAGATAGATCATGATCAATACAACTAAAGGAAGAAGCATGATCAATGATGATAAGTGAAGAAGATAAATAGACTTGATGCAACAAAATGACAAAACAAAAGAGCCGCGTGAATGAAATTCCAATCAATTCACCCGGCCCCATGACGAAAGAAGATAAAGTGGCCCCAACTTGATCAACTTACGTAGTGTTTGTCATTGCTTAAAAAAAGCACTTCTCTGCTTCTGGAAAAAGCAAAACAGAATTGTAGTGTTTTATTTCACAACTTCTGCTTTTGCTTCTCTAAAAAAAAGCAGGTAACCGCTGCTTTTTAAAAGCAGGCCAAGGCTTGCTTCTTCCTGCTT
>JAYMSL010000926.1:0-19794 GCA_036897195.1 Plantago coronopus
ACAAAGAAACCAGAACAAAACAGAGCGGAGAAGAAAGATAGACAGGAAAAAGAAAGAAAACCAGAAAGAGAAAGAAAAACTACAGAAAGAACAAGAAAGAAAAAAGAAGAGAAGTCCCACAAAAACCAAGTAAAGCCAAAAAGAAGAGAAGAATTAGAAAGCAAGAAAAAAAAAGAAGAAAAAAGACAAAGAAAAAATAGAAGAAAGAAGGTAGAAGGAACAATAGAAAATAGAAAGAAACAAAAACAGAAATAAAGTTCCAAAGGAACGAAGCGCCAAAAGGAAAAAAGAAAGAACGAGACCAAAGGATCTAATGGAAAGAGAAAACAAAGAACAAAAAGAAAGAAAAAAGAACAAGGAAAAAAAGAGAGCAGAAAAAGAAAGACAAAGGAAGAGAGAAGAAACAAAAAAAGAGACAAAAGAGAAAAGCAAAAATAGAAGCAAAAAGGGAGAAAGAGTGTCAGAGAGAAAAAAGACAAAATAAAGAAAAAAAAAGAAGAATCCGAACAACAAAAACAGAAAAAGAAAACAGTAAAGAAATCCAAGAACGAAACAAAGAAGAATCGAAAAGAGAGAGAATAGAAAGAAAAAACAAGAAAATAGAGAAAATAAAAATAATAAGAAAAAAGATAAAACAAGAGAAAAAGAAAAAGAACGGAAAGCAGGGAGGAGAGAGATAAAAAAAGCAAAGATCAGAGAAAAAAGCAAGCAAAGAACAGAAAGAAAGAGAGAGTTCCAGGAGTCACCAGACATAAGAAGAATAAAAAATCAGATCAAGAAAGTTTCGGAAAGAACGAAAACAAAGGGTCCAGAAGAACGAGAGAAAAAGAAAAGAAGAAAAACAAAGAAAGATAAACAAAAGAAAGAAAGAAGAAAGTTCCAGAAGAACAAGAACGGGAGAAAGAAAAAAAGAGATGAAACAAAAAAACAAAAAAGACTCCCAAGAGAACGAAACCCGAAAGAAAGAATCCGAAATATAAAGAGGGAAAAAACCAGAAAGAGATAAAAAAGAGAAAACAAGAGACAAGAAGTACAAGTCTAGAAAAAGCAAAACAAGTAAAGAACAACACAACAAAAAATCCTAAAAGTAAAGAATCAGACAAAGAACAACAAAAAGAACAAAAAAGGACAAAGAATAAAAAGACAAGAAAGAGAGAATGCCCCAAAAGAAGATAAGGAAAGAACAAAAAGAAAGACAGAGAAAAAGAAAGAAGAGAGAAAAAAACATAGAGACAAAATAGGAAAAAAATAGAGAGTAAGGACAGAGAAGAGAGAGAAAGACAGAAGAAGAACAGCGAAAGAAAGATCTCCTTCCAAAGAATGAACCATGCTAAAAACAAGAAGAATACAAAATAGCAAAAAAGAAAGAGAAAGACAACAAAAGAAAAAGAACAGAGGGAGAGAAAAAAAAAGAATAAAGTAAACAAAGAAAAAAAGAGACCCTGAAATCGAAAATGAAGAAAGAAAAAATAAGAGACGAGAAAAAGAAGGTTCCGAAGCACCAAACTCCAGACGCCAAAAGAAGAAGAAGACAAGAAAAAAACAAGAGAAAAACGGAGTCGAAGAATTTCCAAAGAGTTCCAAAGAAGAAATAGGAAAAAGAACAACAGAAACAGAAGAAAGTAGAGAAAAGAAAGAAGACAGAAAGAGATGCAAGAAAGCAAGAAACAGAGAAAAGAAAGAACAAGAAAACACGATAGAAGAAAAAGCAAAAGCAAGAGAAAACAAAAAAGCAGAAAAACAAAAACCAGAAGGGAAAAACAAAAAAAAGAGAAAAAAAGTCCCAAAGAAAGAGAACAAGAGGAGAAAAGCGAAAGGAGAAAAAACAAGAAAAACCGGAGAGAAAGAACAAGAAAGAGAGAAAAACAAAGAAGAAAAAAGAAAAGAAAGAACAACAAGAAGAAGAAAATAAGACAAATAAAAAAGAAGAAGAGAACAACAAGACAAAGAAAGGAGCATAAAGAGAGAGATGGAGACAGAAAATTCCACAAAAATGAGAACGACAGAAAAAAAGTTCCAACGAAAAAGGAAAAAGATAAACAAGGAAGAAGAAACAAAGAAAAAAAGACAGAATCAGACGAAAGAAAGAACAAAAGAAGAAAAAACAAAAAGAGAAAACAAGAAACAGAAAAAGAACAAGAGGAAAAGAAGAGGAAAGAAAGATCTTGAACAAAAGAAAGAGAAAGCAAGCAAGAAAATAAGCAAAGATAAAGAGAGAAAAAGAGGAACAGAAAGAAAGAGAGAGGGTTCCAAAAAAACCAGACAGAGAGAAAAAAGAAAAAAAGGTCCCAAATAAGAAAAAATCAAAAATGCAAGAAAGAGGCCAGAAAAAGCAAGAAAGATAAGAGAGAGAAAAAAAGAAACAAAAAGAGGAAAAGAGAGAGGAACAAAGAAAAGAAGAAGACTCAGAAAGAACAAGAGAAAGAAAGGCCCAAAAGAACGAGACAAAGAAAGAAAAATACAAAAACGAGAACGTGAAGAGAGAGAGAGAAAGGCAGAAGACAAAACGCAAAAGAAGAACAAGATAGAAGCAGAAAAAAAAGAGAAATAAATGAGAGAAAAAGAACATGAAAAACACAGAAGAGAGAATAAAAAAAGAGAAAAGAAGTCTAATCAAAGAAATAAAATACTATAATAAAATCCAGGAATCGTGAAAAGAAAGTACATGAAAGAAGGAAACAAGAACAAATAAATCCACAGAACAATAAAAGAGGCACTACCATTGAAGCAGAGAAAGATCCCATCTGAAAAGCGGAAACAAATCAAATACAAGAAAAAGAAAGAAGAACAAGAAAGAAAAAAACTAAGAAGAATCAGAACAAGAAAGAATCAGAACAAGAAAGAATCAGAACAATAAAGAAAAAGAACCAAAACGAAGAATCGGAAAAAGAAGAACAAGAAAAGCAAAGAAAATAGGAAAAGAAAAAGAGAGAGAACAAGAACAAGGAGAAAGAAAAAGGACCAAGGCCGGAAGAAAAAAAAGAAGAAACAAGAGACGAAAGAAAAGCGAGAAAGCAGAACAAGAAATTACAAAAACAGAGAAGTGAGAAGAAAAAAAAGAAAGATCAAATTGAAAAGAAACAAAAACAGCAAGGACAAGGAAAAGACATTCCAAAAAAGAAAGAGAACAAAAAAACAGATGGAAGAAAAGAAAAGAGAGGCGAGGCAGAGAAAGAAAAATAGATAAAGCGCGAAAGGTGAAGAAATAGACCCTTGGGTCAATGGTAAAGAAAGACAAAACGAGACGATAAAAAGAGGGTTCCAAAGCACCAAACCCCAAACACTGAAGCAAGAAAGAAAAGAACAAAAAAAAGAATCAAAACAAGAAAGTTCCTAAAAAACGAGCAAATATATATAGAGAGAAAAAAGAAAGGCAAGAGAATAAGAGAGAAAGAGAAAAAAACGAAAGAAGATTACAGAAGAAAGAGAATTAAAGGCCAAAATTACAAAAGAACAAGAGAAAAACAGAACAGAAGAGTTTCCCAAAAGAAAAGACAAAAGCACAGAAGCAAAAGCAGAAAAAAGATAGAAAACAAGAAAGAAAAAGGAGAAAAGAGAGAACGAAAAAGCTAGGAAAGAAAGCTAGGGAAAAAAAAAGAGGAGAAAGAACAACAATAGAAAAAAGAAAGATAGTTCAGAACGAGAACATGAGAAAGAAGGAGAAAGAGAAAGCACGGAAAGAAAAAGAGCGGAGTGAATGAATCTGTGAATAGTGTATAAAAAAAGAAATCCCCGTCTAAATAACAATCCACCAGAGAGAGAAAAAAAGAAAAGCAAAGAGTGAAATTACGTATAGATAGAAAGAGAAAAAAATGAAATCCTATTAGGGCAGATAGAAAGATAGATCTCCCTGACAGTCAAAGAAGTCATAGAATTCAAGACACAAACATCTCCAGCAAACTAATAGCATGCAAGAAATCTAGGATATAAAAATCCCCCGAAAACTAATACATAATCTTGGTATAGAGGACAGGACCTATTCCTTCAGCACCCACGCAGGAGAAGGAGATAAGGAATAGAGCAGAGAGAGACAGAATAGACCAGAAAGAGGAGGAATGCAGCAGAGAGAGAGCGAAGTGAACGAATGGGGGAATGACGTATAGAAAGGTGAAATCCCCGTCCTAGAACAAGCAACCTATACAATCTCAAAAAAGCTTCCGAAAACAAAGAAACAAACGATGAAGTAAGCAGCAGCAGAAAAAGATCTACGTGAACGAAAGAGTCTGTGGAATAAGGAACGTAAGGAGTATAGATCTCTGGCCAAATACAAATCAACTAATGTCGTATAGAGAAATCTACGTCCTAATAACAAGAAAGCCATCAGGGAGAAATAGATACACGTAAAAGAATCTGGGAATGGAGTAAAGAAAGAAAAGAGTGCATGCAGTCAAGTACAAGGAGTCTCGAGCTAAGAAAGAGAGCTAATCCGAATCTTAAAGTAGAAAAAGAGACAACAAAGCCCATCCCAACCCGCCTGGAGAGATCGATACAAGTAACAATACAGGCAAACCCGTGACGTAGAGAAAAAGAGCTAACGAAAACATAGACAACAAAAACCTATCAAGCAGAGAAAAGACAAAGAAAGCACCTGAGATTAAATCAGAATCTACTAAACGAATAAAAGGAATAATAAGACAATAAAATAATCCATGGCAAACTCACAATACAATTCTTGACTACAGATAGATGTCAAACAAATACAAAACAAACCTATCCCGCAGACTCAAATCTACGTCCTAATACCAATCAACCCCTCAAGGAAAATAAATACACAAAAAACAAATAGAGAAAAAAGAAAAGCAAAGAATGAAATTACGTATAGAAAGATCTATCTGTTCAACCCAGGATACAAAGAAAGAAATAAGGTCATACAGAAGAAAGGAGTAACGAAAGATCAGAGTCCAAATACAAAAACAGTAATAGAAAGATCCCCGCGAAACAGAAAGAAATGCGATCCTATAATTACATATAGAAAGACAGAAATGAGGTCATACAGAATAGAGAGAGTCTAAAAAGAAAGAAAGACTTGAATAGAGTCGCGAAAGAAAGAAACGAGGTCATCACGAATTCCAGACAAAAAGACAGAAAAAGAGCCAACAAACTCAAAGAAAGACTACCATTCATTTAGATAGAAACAAAGACACAAACAATGAATAACACAAAAAAACAAAAACAGAAACAAATAAGGGAATACAGTAGAGGCTCCCTTCAATGAAAGCAGGGGAACAAAAAAGAGAACCACGCGAAAAAAAACAAGCATTGAATTCCCTTTAGTTTAGGTATAGAAAGAGAAACACAGAAATCCGGGAAGGTCAAAAAAGAAAGACAAAGAGAGAGAAGAGAGGCAGAGAGAAAAAAAGAAGAAAGAAATAGAAAAAGAGAGAAAGAACAAAAAAATCGAGAAATAGAGAAGAAAGAAAAAAGAGAGAAAATGGAAAGACAGAGAAAGAAAACAAGATAACAAAAGAGAGAAAAAGAAGCGAAATGGAGAAAAAAAGAGAGAAGAACAAGAAAAGAGAAAAATAAAAAAAGGAATAAGAAGAAAGAAAATTCCGAAAGACAAAAGCAAGAGACACAAAAGAAAAACAAAAAAAGAGAAAAGCAAGAAAAATCAGAAGAACACAAGAAAAATACAAAAAAAGAAGCAGCCATGGCATGGAGAAAAAACGCAGAAAGAAAAAAAAGAAGAAAAGAAACACGCAAAAAAAGAGAAAAAAAGTTCCATCAGCACGAGAAAAAGAAAAAAGATAAAGAAAGAGCCGCATAAATAAAAAAGAGAAACCGGAAAGAAACAAAAAAAGAAAAAATAAAATTAAAAGAAAACAAGAATAAAGAAGAAACCAAAGAAAAAAGGTGATGAAAGAAAAAACCGAGAGTTATAAAAATAGAAGAAAAGAGAGAAAGACAAGAAAAAACAAAAGAAAGAGAGTCCAGAATACTACCAACAGAAACCAGCAGAAAGAAAAAAACAAAAGGAAATCAGAAAAAAGAAAAAGAAAACAGGGAAAAGGAAAAAAAGAGAAAATCAATAAAAAGGGGAATTGAAAGCGCAGAAAAACTCCATCGCGATTGAGAAAAAAAAGAACAAAAGGAGAAAAGAACAACAAAAAGAAAAGAATTGAGCAGACAAAAAGAAAACAAGATAAAAAGGAGAGTATAGAAAGAAACAAAGCAAGAGAAAAGAGACTAAACAAAAGAAAAAAATAGACGACAACAAAAAAGAAACAAAAAAGACGACAACAAAAAAGAAACAAAACAAGCAACAAAAAAAACAATGTACTTCTTACACGTATTAATAATTAATAGATATATAAGAAAACTTCCGTTTTTCAGTCTCTATTCCTAGAAAACGAACATCGATCACAGCCATAAAAGAAAGAGTAGAGATCCACCAGACAATAAAACCCACCTCTACCGAGCCAAACTCTTGAGGCTTCTCCTTATTCAAGCAGAATAAACGACAACAAATCAAGAAGAAAACAACAAGATAGGAAAAGAAGAAAAAAGAGGAGAAGAGAAAAGGAGATGAAAAAGCGGGACCAAGAATCAAAAAGAAAGAAAGAAGAGCGAAGAAAAAAAGAGCAAAGCGAATAAAGATAAATAAATTAAAAAACAAGAAACAGAAGAGACGGAGGAGAGAATAAAAATGAGAGACAGAAAGAGCAGAGCGCATATTCGAAAAAGATGAGGAAAGAAAACAAGATAAAGAAAAGAAATCAGAAACAAACAAGAAAGAGAGATAAGAAAGAAAGTAAAAAAAAAATAAATCAGAGAAAACAGTGAAGAAAAAAACAGAGAAAAAAGAAATCAAAACAAGAAACAAAAAAGAGAGAAAAGACGACAAAAAAGAAACAAGGAATGTCTCCTTTTCTCTATATCATATCAATGAAAAACGAGCGACAAAAAATAAAACCGACAAATACAAACTAAAAACCTAGATTCTTAGAACAATAAAAATCATGTCACAAAAGAAAAAGAAGGAAGGAGAACAAACAAAGAAAACAACAAAACAAAAAAGAAGGACGAAAAAAGAAAACAGAGAGTAGATAAAAAAGACAGAGGATAAAAAGCGAAAACAGCAGAGAAATGAAAAAAAGAAAAAAGAGAAGAGCAGAATAGACGACAACAATACAACCAAAAAAAAACTTCGTCAAAGAAAGACGAGCAACAAAAAACAAGAAGCAAATTACGATAGAATACACCTACGAAAGCTGTTCAGTCAAGACAAGAATGAACAAAACAAACAAGAAATAAAAAAAAGAGGAAAGAAGAAAAAATAAGAAACAAAACAAGCAACAAAAGAAAAGAGAGTAGAAAGAAACAAAGAAAAAACAAGAACAGAACAGAGACTCCCCTAGAAGGATCTTCCTTCTCAAACAAACTTCTAACAAGCCAGTTACTATATAAAGGCTCAAGGCTTTACACAAATCTCTAGCTCAAGTACTAACAAATAAAGAGAGAAGATATATTTACGGGCTGACTCTCTCTACTTGCAAAGTCTTTTGGCTTATGCTAAATTCTTACTAAGCTCCTTATTCCAATTCTTCTTGCCTAACTAAAAGCCTTCTCTTGAAAAACCGGCACTACCCCCTATTTCAACAAAGCAGAACCCTTACTTCCAACAGGTGTGCACGAGGCTTCACCTTACACCAAGCAAAGGGAACTTTACTCAGAGCAGAAGAAACGAAAACTAAACAACAACAAAAAATAGGAAAAAAAGAAAATAAGAGAAAAGACAGAAAGAACACAACGAGAAGAAAAAATATGGAAAAAGTAAAGAACAAAAAGAATAAAGAGAGCCGAAAGAATAAAAGAAAGAATCAGAAAAAAGACAGAAGAAAAAGAAAAGGTTCACAGAAAACAAAAAGAAGAAAAGCAAGAAAAAAAACAAAAAGAGAATAAGAAAAAAAAGAACCTTCAGTCGTCCTAAAAAAGATCAGAGAAAAAGAGAATTATAAAGAAGAGAACAAGATAAAAAAATAAGAAAAAAACCCAGCAGAAAGAAAGTATTGCAAGAAAAAGAAATCAAAAACAAAAGAAAAAATAAATATAAACGAATTCCTTCAGAAATCGACCCATATAAAACAAAAAAGAAAAAAAAACAAGAATCCGAAAGAGAAATAAAGAACAAAAATAAAAGAAAACCAGAAAAAAGAAAGGAGGAAAAAGCACAAGAAAAAGAAAGAGACAAGACAGAAATAAAAGAAGTTCGGACGGGACCAAGCTCTGCGAGAAGAAGAGATTCCGAGACCCTTCCTACAATAACAGAATACACCCAACAAAGAAACCAAACAACAAAAAAGCAAGCAGAAAACAGAACACAAAAAGAGAAAAAGTATCAGACGAACTGGCGAAGGATCAAAGAAAGACAAAAAAAAGAGAGAGAAATTAAAAATAAAGAAAATAAAAAAAGAAAAAATATTGAAAAAAACAGATACAAAACAGAAAAAGAAATCCAACCGGAGCCGAACTCTTAGAGAAAACCATAAGAAAGACAAACAGAAATAAAAACAAAAGAAAGAAAAAAAGGACCATCGAAAAGAAAAAAGAATCAGGAAGAAAGAAAAAGAGCAAAGAAGAAAAACAAAAAGAAAGGTTCCTAACTAAAGAACGAAAACAAGGAAATCCAAAGAAGAGACGTTTTAAGAAGAACAAGAAAGAAACCAAGCGAGAGAAAACAAAAAAACCGAGAGTAAAGAATAGAAAAAATTCCTTCAAAAAAAAGAACAAGAATTGAAAAAAAAATAAAAAAAGAGAAAAAGAAATGAGATCGAGAGAAGAAAACAAAAAACCAACTACCACAAAAATGAAAAAAGGAAATAGAGAGGAAACAAAATAAGAATACTCTGAAAGAATATTTAAATATATAAACATAGAGACTACAAAAGGAGGACATCCAAGATCTCAATCATAAAACGTACTTAAGACCCACCTTGCAATAAACGAATTTTACTACACTAAAACTTAACTAAGCCTAAAAAGAATTTCCCTTAGTTAAGACATCCAGGAAATATATCTATCATAAATACTATAAGCACCCATCCTAAAGGAGGATCAAAAAACAAAAGAAAAAAGAATAGAGAAAACAAGAAACAAAATTAAATTAAAAAAGAAGGGAAAGAAACAAAGAAAAAGAAGAACGTTAGAGAAAGAAAACAAAAAGACCTGTAAAGAACAAGAGAATTATTAGTCTAAATTTCTTAAAGAAAAAAAGAGGCCGAATAAAAAACGAAACTTAAAAACCTCCTCCATACGAGAGCAAGTCCTTCCTAGGAACTTCTTTACCATTTCGCAAGCAATTATTTCACTATTTCCCAAAAACAAACACCCACAAGGAGCGCCCGAACAAACCAAAGAAAGTAGAAACTCCCACTCCAAATATATTTTAAACAAACTCTATTCGCAAAAAACTTCAAAAAGGGTACTTTGAAAAAAGAGCTCTTTGCATAAAAAGTATGGTAGTATTAAAAAAAGTAAATCTTCTTATTTACTTCTTATAGTTTTCCATTTCAATAAAATTGACAAAAGAAAAAGTAGAAAGAAAAAACTTAAATAGAAAAACGAAAACAAAAGAAAATACAGAAAAAAGGAAAAGACTAAGAGAAAAAGAAATGCCTTAAACTTTGTCATTCAAAAATCTCAAAACTAAGAACAGATAAGAAAAGGGAAAAATTATAGTAGTGCAATCGAAATAAAAAACAAAAAGAAAGAAAAAGAGAGGAGAAAACAATAAGAAAAAACCAAATGAGTAGTAGGACTTTGTTGTCGTCCCTTCTCTACGAAAAAAAACAATACATTATTATGAAATCAAAAGAAGCTAAAAGAATTATTGTCGTATATTTCAAAGAGAAAGAAAAAATAGTTAAGAAAAAACAAACAGGAAAATACTATATTGCAAACATGCCGTAAACACACGTATATAGTTCTAGTTCACATATTATAATAGTATTAACTAAGGAATAGCGAAAAAGGGGGTATTACGTATATAAAAAAGGGATCTCATTGTGTACTTTCTTATTACAAGCTAGTCTATTATATAAAAATCAAATATATAATCTAATGCTAAGGTAAAGCAGATACAAAAAAATGAAAACCTTAGGCAAATAAACACAGAAGGAGACAACAAAAAAAGAAAAGAACAAAAGAAATTAGAGAAGAAGAACAAAAAAACAAGAAAGAAAAAAACAAATAGAAAAGACAAAAAGAAATAAAAACAAGAAACAAGAGAAGATAGAATAGAGAGAGCATAAAAAAACAAAAGAATAAAAACAAGAATCAGAGAAAACGTAAATACGAGAGATAAAAGAAAGGAAGGCAGGGACAAAAGAAAGAAAAGAAAAAAAAACAGAAGAAAACAAACAAAAACAAAAAGAATGAAGAACTAGAAGGAATTAATCGCGTATTCACTCGATTAACTCTAAACACAAAACTTACCCCCGGAAAGTAACGAGCTCCTCCACTTGAAAAACCCTTTCCTCACAAACTAAACCCTACGCATAAGAGCTGCCCTAGACTTCCAGAGCTAACAAAGCAAACCTCATTCAAGTAACACCCATTTACGACTCACTCCCATCAATCTTTTTAAAATTATCCTAGTAAAAATCCTTCCATGGCTATCCCCGGGTCCTCTCAGAATATCAGTTAGCTTGCCTAACAAATCAAACTATCCAACTTACTCTATTACCGCACCCAAGGTTTTCCTTATATATCCCCTATTTATAGTCCAATAATCTAGAACCTTCGAGTCCTTCGGGAGTGGGAGGGATCTTTCGAGTTATACTCAACACATATGCGTAAGGGTGGCTCTTCCCCCAACAGATGCAGAATAGAAAACATACTTCTACCTTACGCATTCCACAGTCAAGATTGGAACAACTACGAATTCTGTGCAAAGAAGCCTTGGGATGGCGAAAAAGCATTTAAGTTTATTATATTATATATTACAATAGAGACAATAAAAAGCTAGATAGCAGAATCCTGTACTAGAACAATAATAAATAAAGAATCTCAATAAAGTAATTACCCAAACGAGAATAGAAGTGAAAAAAAAATAAGCCAGTGAAAATAAAAAAGAAAAGAGATAAAAAGAAGATAAAAGGAAAAGGAGGAAAAAGGGAATGAAAAAGAAAAAAATAAAATTATAGAGAAAAGAAGAACAAGAAAGGATAACCTTTAAAACTCTAGTTAGTCAAAAAAGCAATAGAGATAAAAATATAGAAAAAGGAAGAAAAAACACGGAACAATAATAAGAAACAAAAAAATGAACAGAGGAAAACAAACAAAACAAGGAAAAGAAGGTGAAAGAAAAAGGACACCAGTCCAACAACAATACAAAGGTTGCAAAAGAAAAAAGAGAATGAAATAGAAAAGAGCAATAATCGAATAGAGAGAAAAAGAAGACGAACAAGATAAAATAAAAAAAGAAGCACATAAAAAAGAGAGAGAACAGAGGCAGAGAGAAAAAGGAGAAGAAAGAAATCGAAAAAGATAGAAAGAAGAAAGAAATCGAGAAAGAGAGAGAACAAAGAAGAGAAAAACAAGAAACAAGAGAGAATAAGACAGAAGAGAGAAGACGGAAAGAGAAAAGAGAAGAAAGTCCGAACAGAACACAAAGAAATCCAATAATTATATATAGAAAAAGAGCAAAAAGAAAGAGAATAACAAAAGACAAAGAGAGAAAACAGGGAAAGAAAAAAGACAGAGGAAAGAAGAGAGAGCAAACCGAACAGAGAAAAGAAAAGAAGTTCCGTCAGAACGAGAACGAAAGCAAGAATGGAAAGAAAAACACAGAAATCCGGTAATGTCGTATAAAAAAGAAAAATGGAAAGAGAAAGAAGAGAATAGCAAAATAAAAGAAAGAAGAAGCATAGAGAAAAGAAAGTCCGAAGAAAGAGAAAGAAGAGGAGAGAACAGAAAGAAGCAGAGGAAAAAAACAAAGAGAAAGAGAGAAGACGAAAGCAAGTAAGAAATCGAGAGAAAGAAAACTAAGAAAAAGATACAGATAGAGAGGAAAAAACAAAGTGAAAGATGGTTCGGAAACATAGAGACAAATAGAAAGATAGTTCATAAACATACAGATAGAGAGAAAGATAGAGGAGAGAAAAACAAAGAAAGAGGCCCGTTCCCACCTCAAATCCGCGATAGCATGAAAGAACAAAACAAATCAAAGAAGACAAAGAAATAAGAAGAGAAAAAAGCAGATGAGAAAGAGAAAAAACAAAGAAAGAACCCAGTCCCTCTCTCTAATCCAGCACAAACAAATGAAAGTGAGTGAAAGAGAGAGATGTAAAAAAAACAAAAAAGAGAGCAAGAAAGAAAAGAAGAACAAAGAAAGAACAAGACAGAAAGAAGAAAGAGGAGAAAGAAAAACAAGAATCAGAAAAGACAAAGAAGAGAAAGGACAAAGAGAAAAGAAACAGAGAACAAGAAAGTCAAAAAAGAAAGAGTCAAAAGGAGAAAAACAAAGAAAAAGAAGGAACTTTCCAAGATTCAGAAAGAAAAACAATAATAAAGGATAGAGGAAACAAAGAAAAAAGAAAGAACAACAAAAAGGAGAAAAGTGCAAAAAGAGAAGAAAAGGAGGAGGCAGAAAGAAAAGTGAAAAACAAAGACAGACAGGAGAAAAAGAAAGAAAACAAAAGAAATGAGAGAGAATAGAAAAAGAAAGAGGAAAAGAAACAGAAGTCCAAAAAAACAAGAAAAGAAAGACACGGAGCAAGAAAGACAGAAAAAACAAAGAAGAGAAAAAATGCGGAAAGAAAAACGCAGAGAAAGAAGACCGAGGCCAGGACAGGACCGAGGCCGAAAAAAAGAGGAACAAAAAACAAATCAGAAGAAGAAGAGGAAAAATTAAAAACAAAGAGAAAGAAGAACAAGAAAGACAAAGAACAAGAAAGAAACCAAAAAGAAAAAACAAAAGAAAAACAAGACAGAGATAACAAAAGAGAAAGAATAGAAAAAGAAAGCAGAGAAAAAAATAGAGAACGACAACAAAAATCAAAGACAGTTACGAAAGATAAAAAAGAAGAACGTGAAGAAAGAACGAGAAAAAGAAAGAACAAGACAAAGAAAGAAGATGTTTAACAGAGAGGAGAAAAGAGAATAGAAGAACGAGATAAAGAAAGTCCCAAGAGAACCGGACAGAAAAAAAAAGAAACAAAGCAAGAAGAAAAGACAATAAAAAATCAAAATAAAAAAAAAGAAAAATAAGAGCAGACCAAAAAACACAAAGAAGAAAATTCAGAAGGAAAAGAATCGAAAAAAAAGACAAGAAAGAAAAAAGATAAGAACAAAAAAGACAAATAAGGAGAAATAAAGAAGACAACAAAAAAGAACAAGTACCAAGAAAACATCAAGAAAGAACTATAAGAACGTACCATCTTTTAGACCAAGGATTTTCCATTCCCAAATCGATCAAGTTTATGCGAATCTCTATTTCACGATTACTAATCTTCCCTCCACTATAATGCCTACTATTACTCTTATATCTTACTCTCTTTACACAAATATACGAATGAAAAACTCTACGACGATACCAGTGAGTCGCTTGCTTAACTCTCTTCTCTACGAAAATTTACTTAAAAGAGATTGCCTTTCCTTATTCGGGTAGAACCCCTACTAGACGTGCGAGAGCAGTCTTCCCTAATCCAATCTTTCTGGAAATCACCATGTCAATAGTCCTATCTCTTCTACACCTACATTTCTTGTAGCAAATTGCTACTGCGTACCTCCTCGACCACCTTTTTTTAATTCTCCACAAGATCCTACTTACTAATTAACTCCCGTATTTTTTTGGAATCGATAAAAAGGACATATTCTTACCTATTACTTCCACAAAATTCACGAGAAATATGGGAAAACACAGGATGAAATCCCCACTATAACCTATAAGAAAACCACTCCTAGAGAATAAAATAAGAAAAAAAGAGAGAGAACAATAAAAAAAAAAAAGAATCAGAACAAGAATAAAAGAAAAAAGACATAGAGAGACAAAAGAAGAAAAAGAAAAAACAGAAAACAATACAACAAGAGTAAAGAAGAGAGACAAGAAAAGAGAAAGAACAAGAAACCAGGAACAAGAAAAGAGAAAAGAAAACCCCCTTCCAAAGAAGAACAGAAAATCAGAGAAAGAGAAAAAGATACAAGAAGGGAAAAAGAAAGAAGAAAACCCACGGAGATTTACAATAGTGAGTTTATGAATTGGACTCGAGATCCAACTCCTTTGCCATAACAAAAAGACTTATTAGAAAAATTTTCTAACACTAAAACAAATTGAAGAAAAGATTTACCGAAATAAAAGAGCAAAAGAATAGAGTAGATAGTGAGAAAGACAAATATAAAAATTTAACAAAGATAGGATGCTGTTGTCATACTTCATAAAGAGAGTGTACTTATAACATTTTCCTGATCGATCAAGCATATGATATTATGTTATGACTTATGTGCAACAAATATAATGAAATGCATATATTATTTATATGTTATTTATATATTATTACTTATACTACACTTATACTACTTATCTAATTTTACTAGCTAAAAATAATTGTAACTTTCAATCATTGCTAAATTCCTTTATACTCGTGCGTATATATTCTCGAATCATAATTTCACAAAACCTTCCTTCAAACATCACAAAAAAGAATCCATGAAATCAGCAACACTTAGTCGAAGAAAATATAAATATCTACCTGTTTAAATTTTATCCAAATCATTATCAAATAAGAAAAATAGTACTCACCACAGTAACCCTAGCTAACCCAGGAGTTCCGGCTTAATGCCAAGGCAATTTAAGATTTTAAGTAAAACCACAATCACAGAACCTGAATTTTTTCAATTCTCCAAAGTCAAAAGCCTGGCTTCAACACAGAAAAAAGCACTTTAAGAAAATTCAAAAGTACGAAATAACGAATACATAGATTAAGTTTATATTGCATATTTATTATTTTATTTAAGTATTTTAATTTAATAGTATGATATAGTTTAAATTAAATTGTAGTATAGTAAACTAATTTCAAAATACATCTAAACTGCATTAATAATAAAATATTTTCAATAAAGCAAGATAAAAGTAGTTCTCGCAAACCAAACCCACCAGAAAAGGGGAAATTAGAAAGAAATATAAAGGAGATTAATTTAAAATAAGATCCTTGTTCAGAAAGTATACTTTAAAGAAAGAGAGGTCTTATCCAGGACTGTCCCTAGAAAGCTAATTTATTAAGAACTTATTTATCACTCCAATCTGTATTTAAAATAAAGATCAAGAAAAACAATATTTTTGGAGCAACCCATTTTTAAGGATTTAACGCTTCGACCATACCACTTCTGGAAAAACCATGAAAAAAAAAGTAAAATCCTAAAGAAGAATTGAAAAACAAGAGTAGAAAAGAAAAAATAGAATTACAATGCCGCAAATCATTAGAACAAGATGAAAAAGATACTTGCATCAAAGTAGAGCTTTATTGATGAAAGAACTTTATTTATATTATTGAGCCCCATTCTCTCAGAAAAAATAGTAGAGAAGTAATTAAAATAAACATAACACAATAAAAGTCCCTGATCATTTGAAATAAATGAAATATTTTTTTATACTATAATTTTATAATTTAATTAACATTATATATAATTTATTATATATTATAATTTGTCAAATTCATTTTTCGCAATCTATTTTATATATCTTTAAAATAAAAAGAATATTTTTTAAATATAAATATAGATAAGAATTGCAAAGTCATGTCAATTTCTGCATTTAATTTACTATATATAGATATAGATATAGTATGTTTATGTTAATTATTATTATTATTTATTAGGTTTAAGTAGTCAAAAATTCTAAAAAAAAAAGAAAATAACTGAGATGTACAGAATTTTCAAAAAATTAGAGTTGGAATGGAAAGGGGATAGGAAAGATCCAGTTCAGCGAGGATTTTGCCCAAAAAAGGAAATCCCAAACAAGACTAAAGAAGAAGAACTTTTTATTATATAATACAAAAAGTCTTTTTTATTTTAAAAAAGTAACCGTGAATTGAAGCAAAAGCGCATTTGCATCTTGCATTCAAACTGAGATCAGAAAAAACATAAAGAATTCGCCACCTATTCATTTAAAAGTTGGAAAATGGATTCGATACCAAAAGTATTAATTAAAAAATAAAGACAAGTAAAAGAGTTCTAAAAAAAGCTTACATCTTACCACAAACGTAAAAAAAAAAAGAAATCATACACAAATTGATAGAAAAATCTAAAAAAAGCAACTATAAGAAGTAGAAAAAAGAAAGAATAAAGAAGAAAAAAATAAAGAATAAAAAGCAGGGAGAAGAACCAAAAGTATAAAAAAATTTGAAACAATTTAGTAGGATGTCAATGCAACGAAAAGAATTGTTCTAGAATATAAAAATCATAAGAGAAATTGTTTTAAATATATTTATATAATGGTAATGGTTAAAGAAGAATAATTAGTGAAATTCATGACTATATTCATATATAACACATAGTAGTTCATTAACTATTTGAATTCGTAGAATAGATAGTGAAATGCATAAAATATAATATATGTATAGAATTATAAAAGAAAAAAAAAGATTCTTTTTGAAAATGAAAAATTATAAGAAAAAACTTTTTAAACAGGAAATAGGTGAATACAGGTTTGTTTCACATCCTGCCTTCTATCCCCGAAACAGAGGAGAGGGGACATTTCAAGAACCCTGAATGCATACCAACTTTTCTACAGGGCAGTACTTGTTTGCAAGCCTTTTCGAATAAAGTAAAATATTTTTGAAAATTCCAACTATTTTCTTCCTAGAATAAATGTCAATAAAATCAAAAGTTGTGCATTTTGTTAAGGTTTGAACACTACACTATATTATTTTACTCATGTCTTACATCTACAAGACTTAAATACTTGCCAAAGAGAAAGAAAACAAGAGAAAAAGAACAAGAAAATGGCGAGCTGGCACCGGGCGAAAGATAGAAACAGAAAAACCCAAATAAAGAAATCGAAAAAAGAAAACGAGAAAAAACAAAAAAAAGTCAGAGACAAAGAAGAATCAGAAACAAACAACAAACGTCAACTTCAAAACACCTTTCAAAGAAACCGACCACGGGGGGCCCCGCCTTATTTCATGCTTTAAATCATATAAACAAAAAATCCAGCAAGTTTCCGCGGAATACCTTCTAAAACAATATAAGCAAAGCTATTAAAAAAAAAGACTGGGATTTCTAGGATTTGTATAAAACTCTTTGAGAGCAAACTTCCCGCACAAACAAAACACTAGAGAAAAACAAGCAAAATTTACAGGAAATTTTTTCAACGAACATGAATAATTCACTCCCATTATTAAGCATCTCTAATAATCAAATTCTTTGGACAACAGACATAAATGGACTTTTTTTTAATAAAAAAAAATTGGGACAAGAACCCGCAGAAAGAGCATGTTCTCACCCAAAAAGAAAGAGAGCTTGCCAAACAAAGCCATTTTCTGAAAAAAGCATCATGGCGGATTTCCAAAAAACAGAAACAAATCGAGAATAAAAAAAGAATCAGAAAAAAAGGAAACGGGCAAGAACCAAAAGAAACAGACAGCAACAGAAGAGAAACGAAGACAAGACAAAAAATAGGAAAGCAAAAAAAAACAAGAAGAAAAATATCAGAAGAATGGAAAGAAAAAAAGA
The DNA here is from genome assembly GCA_036897195.1 of Plantago coronopus. NCBI lineage: Eukaryota > Viridiplantae > Streptophyta > Magnoliopsida > Lamiales > Plantaginaceae > Plantago > Plantago coronopus. The sequence continues at coordinate 17,671 of JAYMSL010000926.1, forward strand.
GACAAAACAAAAGAACCAAACCAAGAATCTCAAAAAAAAGATTCCGAAAAAGAAAGATAAAAAAGATTCCGAAATAAGATAAATCAAGAGAACAAGATAAAAAAATAAAAGAAGCAGAAGAGATATGAAAGATAAAATCAATATAAAAATCAAGAACAAAAAAGAGGGGGCAGAAAAAGAATTAAAAAAACAAGCAAAAAAAACCATAAAATTCAAAAAATAGATAAAAGAAAATCCGAATAAAAAAAAGAGTTGTGGAATAATATATAGATTATGTATAGAAATAGAATACATATTAAAAAACTAAGAAAAACTCGAAAATGTCCCTCAGCCCTATCCAAAAATCAAATATGCTACTGAATTTCGAAACAAAAGATTTTGAATAAATCAAATATTGAAAAAAGCAATTCAAACATTAAAAAAACTAGAAAATGTAGTCTGAAAATACATCCTAATTTTAAATCTACTACCTTCAAAACAAATTGAAAGAAAGTTTGATCAATCAGTCATAAAAATCCAGAAAGATTGATAAGCCTACTCCACTATTTAAAAAAGACAAACAAAGGGGTACATCAAAAAAGACGTCCTAAATGAATGTTGAAACTAAACGGAAGCTCGCGTGTTAGCAGACAATTAAAAACCAAATTCCTAAAACTTTCCAATAAATAGGAACAAAAGAACCTTGGTCCAAATTTACATGAAATTAAAGAAAGAGAGGAGTTATATACAAAACACAAGAAAGAGCGAAACTACTAACTAAGAGAATGCGAAACCAAGCCCACCACAACTTTGGGATCCTAAAAAGAAAAACCTGAAACGCCTCCTAAGGCGCATCCTACTTATTTTTGTCACACGGAAAATTAAAAAATATAAAACACAAAGAAAAGAGAAAACAATTGAAAGAGAGAGAGAGTAAAAAATTCAAAAAAAGAAGACGACAAGAAAAACAAAATACAAAGCCGAAAGAGAGGAGAAAAAGAAGATTCACAATAATTAGAACAAAAAATGTTGGCGAAAACAAACAAGAATATAAAAAAGACGGAATAACATTAAAAAACAATACAAAAAACAATTATAGAATAGAAAAAACAAGGAATAAATTTGAAAAGAAAAATGTGAAGTACGGAAATTTAAAAATAAATCCCCAAAATAAAATATCTGGCAAGCTTTATTAAAGGTAAAAAAATAATAACAAACACAAATAGGAAAATATGCCAATACTACAACATTGTGGAAAACACACTCTGCCCCATCTTTTAATGATCCTATTCTAAGTGTAAAAACTACTACAGCTTCTAAAATAAAAAGAACTCGTCAATCCTCTCACTTAATTATTAATTAAGTGAATTACTAAATCATAAAAATAAAAAAATTCCATTTTTATTATATTATTATATATTTACTAAACAAAGTTAATAAATCTTATATACGAAAAATTATCTTTTATGATTAAAATTATTAGATTAATATTTAGTATAATTAAGAAGTAAACTCTATTTGTTATAATTAAAATAAACAAAAAGGATAGTCCTAAGCAAATAATTTTATAATAAACAATAAAGGAGCCCCTTTTGGTTTTATAGGGAACAACAAAAAGATAATAATGAAAATACGATATAAAAAAAGACAGAAAAAGAAAGTGTCTAGTCTATGACAAGACAGAAGAATGAAATTATCTACAATTATTTAATTAAGAGGAAGTTTCAGAAAATTTACTTTATGGGGCGGAAGACCCGAATAAAGGGTTTAATGAAAAAAAAAAATACACTAAAGCTTCTATTTTGTTAATTTAATTCTTTTAATTCTATTAATATAAAAAGTTATGGCTAATAAAAATCCATTATTAATTAAGACCTATTTAATAGTGTTTTTTTTGAAAGAAACTTTTTAACTCTCCCAATTATTACTAATTTGAAGAATTACTGTGTGTAAATATTAAAAAGGTTCCCCCCAAATAATTAAAAAAACATGAATTGTATAAATTTCAGTCCGAAACTTATTGCTTAAATACATAATACATGTGAATAGCTCTAAATTATAAACCTTGTTTTATAAATTCTACTTTTACTATTTAATATTTTTGAAGTTAGAAATCTTGCGGACTCCTTTATAGACTAAAGTACT
>JAYMSL010000927.1:0-19772 GCA_036897195.1 Plantago coronopus
GAGATCGAGGACAGGCTTCAGATGGATGATGATGTGATTACTGCGGATGTGTCCCAGCATGATAACTCGTCGGTTTCTAGTGATTTGCCCGGTCACGGTGTTTCGATTCAAGCGCAGTTAGTGGATGCCTTGGCTTTGCGTAATCGGCTTATGGTTCAACAATCTCGACAGCAATGGGTTAAGTCTGGAGATGAGAATTCCAAGTTTTTCCATGCATCTGTTATTTCGCGAAGTCGCCATAATCACTTGCGAAGTATTAAAATTGATGGTGTTGTTCATGACTCGGTTGATGGCGTGAAGGATAGTATAATGAAGGACTTTGAAAAGCATTTTTTATTACCAACTAAAAGTTGGGGTCCGCTGTCAATTATGCCGAGCAAGGTGTTGGATCCTAGTCTGTCTAGCAGGTTGGTAGAGCCTTTTACTTCGGCTGAAATCAAGGAGGCTATTTGGAAGTGTGGTATTGATAAATCACCAGGTCCAGATGGTTTTTCATTCGGGTTCTTCCGGAAGTTTTGGGATATCATTGAGAATGATATGAGTCGTTTGGTGACTGAGTTTCACTCTAATGGCAAATTGGTTAGGGGCTTAAATTGTTCTTTTATTACCTTGATACCAAAGAATTCCAATCCTGTGGGCATTCAGGATTATAGACCAATTTCTTTAATCAGTTCGGGGTATAAGGTGATATCTAAACTACTGGCCAATCGATTATCTAATTGTCTTGATGGGGTTATTTCTGCATCGCAATCTGCTTTTGTGGGTCATCGTCGTATTCTTGATTCAATTGTCATAGCTAATGAAGTGGTGGATGAAGTCAAGAGACGGAAGAAGAGCATTTTTATGTTTAAGATTGATTTTGAAAAAGCTTATGACTCAGTGCGTTGGGATTATCTTGACGATATGATGTATAAGATGGGTTTTGATGTGAAATGGAGAGCCTGGATCAAAGAATGCTTGTCGACTGTTACTTCTTCTGTGTTGGTCAATGGTAGTCCGACTAAGGAGTTCTGTGCTCAAAGAGGCTTACGTCAAGGGGATCCGTTATCGCCTTTTTTATTCTTAATTGCGGCAGAAGGTCTTTCGATGTTGATGCAACGAGCTTGCGAGTCTGGGCTGTTCGATCCAGTGTTAGTTGGTTCAAGATCGGTGCCAGTCTCGGTGTTGCAATTTGCTGACGATACTATTTTCTTTGGGGAAGCGTTTGATCGCAATATTGCTGTTCTTAAGGCTGTGCTTCGGTGTTTTGAATTTGCTTCTGGGTTAAATATTAATTTTCAGAAAAGTTGCTTATTCGGTGTAGGAGTGCCTGCGGATGATTTGTCTAAGTGGGCGTATACTCTTAATTGTGAGGTTGGGGAGTTACCATTCACTTACATTGGTCTTCCTATTGGGGATAATCCTAATCGTCTTCGTATGTGGTCTACTATCACGAACAAGGTTAAGACTCGGTTGCACAAATGGGAGAATAAATATTTATCTAGTGGAGGGCGTCTTGTTCTGTTAAAATCGGTGCTTTTATCTCTTCCATTATATTATTTGTCATTTTACTGTGCACCTGCAAAGGTGATTCAGGATTTGACCTCTCTCATGCAGAATTTTTGGTGGGGTGGTCGGCAACCGGGTGATCTGAAGATTGCTTGGATTAAATGGGAGAAGCTTTGTGAACCTATAGAGAAGGGTGGTCTTGGAGTGAGAGATTTGAGAACCTTTAATGCTGCTCTTCTTGGTTCTTGGGTTTGGCGCATTATGAATGGAGACACGGGATTATGGATTGATATTCTTATATCTAAGTATGGGAATTTGAGGGATTACTTTCAGCTGGATGGTGTTCCAGTTCGTCAAAGTAATATTCAGTCGTCATGGTGGAAAGGCTTGGTGGCTTCTATGGTTAAACACAATTGGATTATGCCGGGTTTTCGCAGACAGTTGGGTGATGGAAAGTCAACTCGTTTCTGGACTGATCCGTGGACTATTGACGGTGTCTGTTTGAAGGAGATGTTTCCTCGCTTATTTTCTATTGAATCAAATCCGGGTTGTTTTGTAGCGGAACGGATTGGAGACAAGGGGCCTGGTTTTGGCGACGCAGATTATTTGATTGGGAAACGGAGTTATTGGAAGACTTGAGTTCCATATGTCAAGGGCATTCGTTGGTGGTGAACAGTGTTGATCGATGGACGTGGATGTTTGGTCAGTATCAACAGTATTCTGTGCGTGATGGGTACAAGCGGTTGTGGAGCTTATGTTCTCAAAATTCTACTAACACCAGTCAGCAGTGTACCGAGTGGCGGAATCTGGTGTGGAATTCGGGTGCTCCGTCGAAGGTTAAAATTCTGGTGTGGCGTATGTTATGGGATAGGCTTCCGACGCAAGATAACCTTGTTCATCGTGGTGTTTTGCATCCTGAGGTGCAGTGGCGGTGTGCTTTATGCCAAGGTCCTATGGAAAATGGTACTCATCTTTTTATTTCTTGCCCCCTACGGTGAAGGGTTTATGGGATCTTGTATGCACTTGGCTACAATGGAAGTGGGGTACCTATACTAGTGTACAAGACCTGATGAAAATGGGACAGTTCAGTCGATTCTCTCTTGGTAATGTTTTGGGTATTACTGTGATTCAAGCTGTGGTGTGGCATATATGGCTTCTGCGTAATGCCATCATGTTTAAGTCTACGGAGCTGGTGATGGCCGATGTGTTCTCTCGTGTGCAATGCACTTTGTGGTTGTGGTTTCGGAATAAAGGATGGATCTATTCGAATGTTTCTACAGAAGAGTGGGCTCGGGCTCCGTTGCTATGCTTTTATGGTCGTTAGGTTCCTGGAAGGTATTGGAGTCTGCTTGTCAGTTAGCCGGATGCACTCTTTTTCCTTGGTGGGGTTTTTCCCATTGGGTTTTACTCACTGAGGTTTTTTAAGGAGGTATCAGTTTAGTTAGTGTTCCCAACTCTCTGTTGGATCACTGTTGTTTGTGTGTCTTGTAGTGCACGTCTAATGCACTTGTATTATTGTATCTTTGATATCAATATATTTGGCCGTTTCAAAAAAAAAAAGAAGTAACGTTTGATGGTTTACTTCTATACAACTTTTAACTGTAGTCAACAGATAAAAACAAATGCAACAAAACAACCACAACATCAAATTTGTCAGATAATATGACGGCAATTGCAGGCCATGAATCTTTCACTCTTTTTCTTATTTTATTCATTTTCAAAATACAGTAGTTCGACTAATTTTTCATTTCTTTTTCTTTTTTTCTTTGACTAAACCTATCGTCCATAAACTATATTTGATTAAACTTTCACAAATGAATGAAAGTTAACCCAAGAGTTAAAAAGAATCTTGTAACTATTTTTCATATTGTTTTAGTTTTACTCATCAGAGTGTGAGCCGAATAAAAACATTATCTTGTCTACTAAAAAGAAGTAAGTTATCTGCAAAATATTAATTAATTAACCCCAACTACTCATATTTAGGGTGGGAATTGAAATGTGATGAATTATGTCATAGCATTTGTAGTTTTCGGTTAATACTCCATCACTAGTACAAATAGCAAAGTATTACGTGTATCCCGAATTCCCTTATCAGGCCATAATACTTGATAACGCAAAAGGGTGCAAATTAGACACGACCAATTAGAACATCCTCAAATATAGTAATTTAATCAGGCGAGGATGGCATAGTATGACAACCAAGAAGAATATATTCAAGATAAAATAAAGCTTATGATATCTCAATTTGGAGCTCAATAATGTACAAGCTGATGTATATATCTCTCTTGTTTTAATCATTAATTAGTAATAATATATGAGTAGTAAGCTGTAATAATAAAGGAAGATCAAGTCTGTCTTTTATGTATGATGCCAATGATATATTCCACTATTATTGATACAACATACAGAGAGAAAAGTTAATTAAGCATGCACGCAATCTGTCGCAATAGCGCGTAATGAGAGCAAATAATACCCCACCATGCGATCCAAATTTGTTGACAGATTCCTAGGCCCAGTATCTTAAATAAATAAAATAGGATTAAAGTTGAACTATATGCCCAATTATGTTTGGGTTTGCTCAAGTCTTTTATGATTTTGCAATTCAATTTATTTTGGGTCCATTATGTTCAGATTAAATAATTTTAAGTGAATTAAACGAGACCTCAAAAATCATTATACTCATTTGGATTTTGTTGGGCACCTTTATTTTCCAAAAATGCAATTCCAGCACTTATGAAGGTCGATCTTGTAATAACATATCGAGGAGTTCGTTTTTTTTTTTTGGAAATAATTGCGCAGTGTATGAAGAGAAAGTCAAGTTGAGAACCGTGGTCCTAGTATTAAAGGGAAATGGAATGTACTCCTCATTATCTGAAACTTCATGACTGCTATAATATACAGTAAATAAATCACTATTATTTATATACAACAACTATGAACTATACAAGCATTAAAGTAACGAAATGAAATTATATATTTAAAGGTCACAACAGATAATTCCAAATTCCAATAATACAGATTACATTTACAGGAAGGTACGTTTACGTATTGTATTATTTGTTAGTTGCATATATATATGTATACGGTTTGTAAAGGGAAGGTGATGGATGGATACTGATAGATTAGATTAGCAACTTTAATTATTAGTTAGATAAGATATAGGCATATAGCCGAAGAAGCTGCTGGAATCTAGATTCTCTTTTCACTTGCTGCTTAATTGCTTTGCTGTTCCTATTCCAATGAATAAGGCTTTAGTTTCTTTCTAACATTATATAAATTTATTTTTATTTAAATTATTAAGACAAATAAAGGTTGGTGTGAGTTGGTGAACCTCTATCTTTCCAATTCACATCCAACTTTGTCTTTCTGCAATAAACACCCCTTTTTCTGTCTCTATAATTTTTGGACTTATTAACTTGTGGTACACCTATAATATCTCACTCAAACTCCCATACAATAGGTTATAGGTATTACTAAGTCTGAAAATTGAAGGAATTTGTCCGTATATTTGCCCGTACTCTTTTCTCTGCGTGAGGTTTTTAAGGAGTCAAATTTCAATGGACTATTTGGTTGAGAAACCGACTGCAAGTGTGAATGGAATGACCTATTGTATGGTCTGTATATTCGGTTTGTACTAGTGGTGTTTGATTATCTTGGTTCGGGTTACATTTTGTAAATAGTACTCTAATTATTAATAAAAATATGTTGTCGATTTTTTTTAAATGAGTTTAAGCTAAATAGAAATAGGAAGAATTAAGTTATATCCGTGTTTCTAATAAGTACTTCATATCATAGGAGTTTTTTTTAAGTATATCATGTTTTTGACTAAATTACATGTAGTTGAACTGTTGAAGTACTAGTTTTTAAGTAAATCATGATTAGGTTAAATTTCATTATTTATGTAGACTTTGAAAACCACACTTGTTTTAAAATTTATTTGCACAAAGTCAATGATCTAGTGCAAATTAAAGAGGGATCTTGAATCTTTTCAGGACAAAAAAATTAATGTATTTAATTACAAATAAGTTAAAGGATGAAAAATAATTACAGAAAGTTTTAAAATTACAATTTAATTAGTCCAAAAGATTAAGATGTGTCTGTTATTATTTTTAAAAATATAATTCTTGAACCTGGATGTTATGGTTTATTTAGTGTAGTTCTTTATGAGAAGTGTGTTTTTAACTGGGTAGTTGTATGTCATAACATCATCTAAAGGAGAGTTCAAAAGGCTTGAGGTGTAATCCGAAAAGTAATATATCCGGCGCGATGGAAATTTGCCGGCATGTAATCCGAAAAGTAATTTATTTATTTGCACATCAATATAGAGGAAATGTATAAAATAGTAAAAGTAATCAAAACAGTATTTATTTTCAAAGTTAAAAACTAAAAGTGATTAAAATCAATTTTTGATGTCATAACTATTTTAAAATTGTTTCTCAGTTTGTAAGAGATTATTAAAATAAATTATTTAACCTTGTGTGAGTATATATACGATCACCGGTTATTGTCGCAAATGAATTAGTTAATCTATCATTTTTGACATACAACATGGAGAAATATTACACAATGTGCACCTAATATCCTTTTTCCATTTTTTCTTCGAGATAAGTTAAATTATTGAAGTCCTTATATAATGTTCAATTGTCACCTAACTTCTGGTGACAACATAGTACATTGGAAATGATTTGATTGTAGTCCTATGATTAATGACACAAGAATATATGATCCTGACCAGTATTCTTACTTCTATGTTCTATCTACACTATATGATCATCTAATTTTGTCATTATGAACAATCAGAAAGCCAGTTGCAGAGAAGTGCTGAAATTAAGGTTAACAGTAGTAATTAAATTACAATAATATTGAGCATAGGAGGATCACTGCAAAAGATTCTGTAAAAAAGTTTAGGCAGAGACAGATCATATGATCAAGTGCACATGTCGTTCTGAAGGCTGTCCAACCCAGCTTTAGTTTTCTTTTGATGATTGCGTTACGAAATGGTTTTAAGTTTCCACAATATTTTAATACAACAGAATGGAGTATAAACTTTAAAATTACTAAAAGTGAGACTAAGTTTAAGTTATCTGTAAAACAAACTGCAGTATCTTGATTATCTCTTGATGGTTAAGGTCTACATGTGGAAGTGTACTGCAAGGAAAGGAGTACAAAAGTTAGTTGAAATGGAAATGGAAATAGCCAGCTACCAAAGATCAGAAAATCAAAACAATAGTACTATAGTCCATCATACATGTGCAGAAATGAAACCAACAAATCACTAAAGACAAATTGCATTTCCTATGTTTTGGGTCTTACAAATTAAGGGTTTCTTCCCTTTTCCTTTTGGTTCATTAAACTCTTTATTAGTAGCTCTGTATGTCCAAGAAGGTATAATTCACAACATAAATTCAGTATAGAACTTAATTTTCAGATCGAGATCGGAAACAACAGTTAATAAAACAAGGTAAAACAACAGTTAGTAGTTCTGTATGTCCAAGAAGACTCACTGAATTTTCCTTTCCACTCTTTTGAAATCACCTTATTCTCGGGAAAAACCTTTTGTTTGATGTATACAACAAAGTAAAGGAAATTCGTGCATTTAGTATTGGCGAATTGACGAATTCTCAAAATCAAAAAATATGATAATTAGCTAGCTAGTGAGCAATGAGTTGGTGTATGACCGTTAGTGCAGTGTTACAGATATACTGTACGTATGGATTAAACACACATTTTGGATGTAGTCAACTTCGGAATCATACAACACCAGGCCTTATGTGTCACAAATTGTAAGTGGTTGGAAGGTAGTTGGGTCATTTCATTCTTTATGTCCTCGACGTTTACTATTAATCCATTATCATCTAAATTAATTTGTACTGCTACTATAGTATATATCCCCTCTGCTCGATAGTCAACATTCATTTCCGAGCCGATTTTTAGAAACTATTTGTTTTAAGTGTTGTAATTAAGTAACTAGTAGAGAGGATAGAGTAATATAATAAGATTATGTTGAATTGTTGATTTCACCATAATTTTTAGTTCTGTTCAGTTCGGTTTAGATCGCCCATTCAGTTTAGTTCAATTCAGGTTTACGTAGTTTAAATATATATTTGAATTCAGTTCAGGTCCGTTCAATTCAGTTTAGTTCATAAATTTTCAGGTGAATTAAACGAGGTCTAAGTACTACAACTTTCAAAACACTTAAAAGAAAACACAAAGGTTGTTTCAACTTACTAAAGTAGTTGAGTGGTAATGGTGAAGTACTATCTATGAGAGGTCGGAAGTTTGAATCCCGACGAAGACATAAAGAGGTTTAGGGATCGAGTTAATTATAAGGTGATATATGAGTAGCGTAGGGTAGGACTAGAATAGTCGTAACAAAAAACTGTTCTATTACTTTATGGTAAAACAAACAAGGAATTTTCTTTCTTCAGTCACGGTGTCGTCTTTCATCAGTCACAGTGTCGTCCTGACTAACTTCAGTCAATTATTTTAAACCAATATAGGAATAGAATAGTCGTAACAAGAAACTGTTATATTACTTTATGGTAATACAAACAAGTGATTTTCTTTCGTTAGTCAAGGTGTCGTTCTGACTATTTTCAGTCACTTATTTTAAACCACTAAATGTCTAGATTTGTAATCTAACGGCTTAGATTGAACGAGCAACTACTTGTTGTACTAAATATCGCTAAAAAATGTTGTTGTTGTCGTTTCATGTCGTTTTAAATTAAATATTATTAAAAATTAATTATAAAAATTAAGTTTTCTTAACATATTTAAAATAATTATAATTATTTTATAACATATTAAACATATCAAGTGAAAATCTTTAAATATATACCGATTGAATTAAACTCGTCTTTAACATGAATATCATTTTCAAAGTTCCCATCAAACTGCACAAATTCTACATACATTGCAAGATCAACCAAATCTGTCCCAAAAGTTCCAGTAAACTGTTGTGAACCGGAGGAATATGCAGCAACCAAATTTTATTGTCCCACTAACATTCCTACTTCCTCTCTAACCTTGTAATGCATCTATGTTCCGTTTTTGGAAAAATTCCACTTTTGGTACCGTAATTATCCCACTCTCCAGTATTGGTACCATAAGTTTATCATTCCCAATTTTGGTACCGTAACTTGCTAAAAATTCCTAATTTTGGTACCAACGACCAAGACTTCAATTGAAAACTGACGAATTAATAAATTAGGCCACGTATTCGCGTCTAGTTAGTAAATGTATACATAATTCGCCCCCCAAATTCGCAACTTAAGATTATTTTTATTTAAATAAAGTTAAAATTTGAAGGATTTGTAACCTTCTATAATTTGATGTATAACAATGCAAAGTAACCCAATTTTTTTAAAATTTATTTTAGATCTTTAGACATGACTTAGCTATTAATTGAACTACCATTTTGTTAAACACCACCACAACATAAATCTAAAACCTTTGGGAGGAGTCTCATGATTCTTGGACTCCAATCAACAGGTACGTCTTCACCGAACTGATAAATTGTTAGGAGTAGAATACATGTGTAGTGGTTCAGATAGTTGACAATGACAGGGAGTGATACGCAATTTAGGGGATATATAATTGGAGAGCTAATGAGATGACAGTTTTATGTCTATTAAAGCGGGGTTTTTTAGTTTGTAGGGTTTTTTTTTTTTATGTTGCTAACTCATGCTTAATAAAAATTACGTACAAATTCGTAAAGTATGGGTGAATTAATGACTTGCTTCATCGTTTTTTTTTCAATTTTAAAGGTGATTTTTTATTGTTGGTACTAAAATTGAAATTTTTGTAAAGTTATGGTACCAAAATTGAGAATGAAGAACTTACGTTACCAAACCTAGAGAGGTGGATAGTTATGGTACCAAAAATGGAATTTTTTCACAATTTATTACTAGTTTCAGATTCGATAGAGTTTATATATATTTTATGTTAGCTCTACGATCAATTTATATACATCCGTGTGTGAGTGATACCACAACCTGGATAAACAAACAAATTATACGAAATGGCTGACTAGTAAATGTAAAACAAATTACATAAAATCGAAGATTCTGGTTACCCACCTAGAGTTGAATACGTTTATATACAGTGATGCCCCTATCCAACATACTAGGGAGATTAGGTGAACTGAACAAAGCACGAGAGCATGATGCTATATTACGAGAGAAATATGAGGTGTTAGGTAGTAGTATACTGTTCTTTTATCTTACAAGGTGATTCATGTTATTAAAACTCATTAATCATAAATGGGTAAATGTTCAAAAAAGGATCACACTTAGTTAGTTAGTTGTACCATTACTAAAAAAGAAGAAGAAGTTGGACAAAATAGCAATTAGTTAGTTGTACCATTACTAAAAAAGAAGAAGTTAGACAAAATAGCAAAAGAATTGCTGTCCAATTGGACCAGGCCAGTTAGCTTATTGGACAAGGTGGACACCGGCCCGTTATCCTTCCACTGCAAGGAGCGGGAGGTTAATGCTGCTCTGTGTCCAGCCTCACACGGTGCCCTCCGCTTTAGAGCCCACGAAGCCCAGACTTTCGTCTGGGCCACGGGAGCTAGCTCTCCGCTTGGAGCGGGCGGGCCAGAAATAGTCCACCAAGCCCAGCCAACTGGTCCGGAACAATGTCCAGCAACCTTAATGCCCCACTTGGTTACAAGCTCTCGTTACTTAGCTCGGCGAACGTTGTTTACTTGTCTCACATTCTTATACTCTTTATTTAATCTACTCTTTCTCGATGTGGGACGATATTAGCTTTTCATTTTTCTGCTCACAACACACATTTAACGTCATATTCCAGCGCAAACAAGACAGATTCACTGCTACTTCTGAACATTTGTTATGAGTTCAACCTTCCGTGAGTTTACCGAGACACGTAAACAGCTCGAACAATTCTCTGATAGCACGTATCGATCTCCACAAAAGCATCATATGGCATGGTTTTAACTTGACTACTGGGACTCATTTGCAGGTTTGCTTCTTTTAGTCCCTCAGAATTTCTCTTAAATGTTTTGAAGTTGAGCTCCTCCAGTGATTTGTTGCAAGTTTCAGCATATTTCTCCGTACAAGGATCATATCCAGATAGCTGTTTGAAAATCTGTAAACACGAAAACAACACCAGTAGCTTCAGTTTACAGCCAATTAGGCCTAAAGAATGTTAATGCTCTTCCAGCTATGTTCTTGTCATGGTCTCAATAGATTTTAACTGCGTAATGGTCAGCAGATAAGATTATTGGAGTAGCTGAGTGAGTGAGGTCGATGAGGTGAGCGCATGTGGTGGCGTGTGCAAATAGGAATGACTACTGTCTACTTACAGACCCGATCTAGATATATAAGAACACTGTACTGTTTTCTATCTTGAGATTAATGTTCTTGTTGTAGTTCACTGTCTCCCGCGCCAACTGAAGGGAGTAATGACCAGCGTAGCTCTCTCCAGTCAGGTAAAGAACACGGTACTTGTCACGAAGCAAATGATCCAACCATCAAACGATGAACTTCAGTCAGTCCTTAGCTGAAAGATCGTGAGCCCAATGTTCGATTAGGCTAAATCCAACAAATGTCCTGTTAGATTTCTATGCTTATTCTAATTCTTCTGGTCTTATAAATAGAGGCATTCAATCAAAGCACATCCTGCGATTACAGTTTCCAATATGAGAACTTACAGTGCTTGCCTTTGATGATTTTTTTGAATAGCAAACTATAATTAAATTAATAAACACCTATAGTTGAGCCTGACATGGTTCGAACTCCTGACCTGTCCTCCTGCTTGTCTCATCAAACTACACTTTGTTGACATTGCCTTTAATGAAGAATACTTCAAGATCGAAAAGGAAGCCTCATGGCAAAGAACGTCCAAGGTTCGTGACTCGGGAAGCTACTGGATAATTAAACTTCGACTTTTCCATTCTGTGCGAACACCCTCGAGTGGGCCGTCGACGTCCATTGCCCCATCCACCACCAGGAGCATTCACCATCACCACACTCATTCACCAAAAGATTTCACTGCAAAGTCCACAAACCTGCAAGTGATTCACATATGATAGGCATAGGCTTATCCAAACTCCAAAGCTATCGAAAGAAATCCCATGCCTCTACCGAATGGTCACCGTGAGGAGATGAGCTTGCGAGCCGCTGAGGACACATTGAGCGTAATCAAGTCTTCGCCCCCGGGGCATATATGATAGTTTTACGCTGAAAGCAACATCTGGCGCAGCTCATCCTTTAGGAGATTCTGCTTGAGAGCGTTCAAGTTCCACAAGTTCCACGTATGGTTCTCGCCACGGACAAATCCATCAACAGGTTGGAGCGTAAAGTTTATTGTCCGCGTCTTTGCCAATTCATGAGCTACATTACGCATCGTTGCCGATTCAGGATGCCAACAATCAATGATGACGAGCTACATTTCTACGCTTTGCCTATTCACTTATTCAGGATGCGAAAGATACCTTTTGTGGTTCAACTTCAGTTTGATTAATTGGATTTTATTCATGTAATTTTTTAGATCAGCTTCATAATGATGAATAACTCAAACCACTGCTCTTAAAGAAAAAACACAAATCTTAATCTTCAATGGTAAATTGCACATAGCATGAAATCACTAACAATAACATTATCTACGATACAATCGAAAGGTTAAGCAAATTTTGACAACAAATTTGTTTTGTTTGAAATCATGTATATGTTGCTATAAATTAAGGGAAGGGTGAAAAGAGTTGGAAGATCAAAATTGGCGCGATCCACTCTCAGGGCGGATTGGTTCTCCAGTGAAAGGATCGAATTTGTAAGGCTCACCGGTGTAAGGATCGAACCTCATCTGGGGACGTGCTGCCCCCTGGCGCTCAACAGGGTTAACATCAGTACTCATACTCATTCCATGTCTGCCATATGATGTGGACAATTCATCTCTAGGAGGAATATTATAATCCTCCATTCTTGGTGCAGCTCTGCCATATGCTGAGCCACCAGTTGCTTCGAGTGGAGAACGAATTCTCTCCTCTACTCTCCCCATTCTGTGCATGAGCATATCTGACCCATCCTCCGCCCTGTCACTTAGAATCCGCTGCCCGGGTAGGGACCGGTTTGGTAAAATATAATCTGGAACATTCAGCTCCTGCCTGCTCATAAGTATTTGGGAACCAGATAGAGCTCGGTCTGATCTAGGATAATCCAAATGCTCGTCCAATCTGCCAATCGGTGCTCGATAATCTGGGTATGAGGAGACATTATGCAACGGATATATGTCAGACCTGCAAAAGAAAAGTTACAATTCAATACCTCCTGTGATCTGGCAATCAGTCGCCATGTTTTTTCATCTGTGTAACGACAGGCAACATGAATCACAGATAACATTAGGAATGAAATCTAACCTAGCCACAGCTGCGCGTGCATGAGATGCTACAGAAGCAGCAGCCCGGGGAGATACTCGAGGAGAATAGCTGAATGGCTCGGGATCATTTGCAGTACCACGCTCAACAGGTCTAGAGAAACTGACTATGCTTTGACCCAGTTTATCAGCAAGATACTTCAGTATAGAGAGCAACTATCAGCGTCAAGAATAAAAATGAAAACAGCAAAGGAACAAGTATCAATACATAATCAATGGAGGTGCATACTCTAGATATCAGTTCAGCAAGGTATGATCCTTTGTCTTGCGAAGAGGCTCCTGTTAACAAGAACTACAAAAGAATAGTTTGGAGGAATAAGTTAAATGTTGTGAAGGCGTGCTAATGTCATAAGAAAGACTTATATTATTATAATAAAAAATAATTAAATGATATATCCACAAAATAAAATGAGCTGGTGCAATACCTGATCAAGGACAGCTATAGCAACAGACTCAGGTAATTCCTTGAGACAGCGTAGAGTATTGACATCAATCTGTCAACACAGAGCGAAATGATTATGTATGTGTGAGAAGGATAAATTGACGCGATGAATGCGGTAAATCTAGAGGCAGTTCACAAAGCATAATTGTTGGTTTATTAGTTATTACTGGACATTAATGTCAATGACATTGGAATCAGAGGTTGAGATAACCAATACAATGACACCAAGTTGGGTTAAAAATAAACTTAATTTCTCGTGGAAACTATTGTCACAGTTAAGAACTTACATCAAATCGTGTAGCAATTCCGAGTCGAAGAATCCGAAGAAGGCGTTCCTTAGCAGCTAAAGGCAAAGCTACCACGGCATTCTCGTATGCATCAGTAGGTTCGATACCGTGCTGGAAAGAAAGGGGGGGGGGGAATCAAAGAAAGAAAGAGGACCAATGAGAATAAAACACATAGGTAGTCATTATCTTCAAACTTTAACTCACAAGAGACAGTGCTAAAATAAGAGGTCCAGCTACTGAAACTTTTTGCTGCACCTTAAACAAAACTTGGATGTAGGACAACGGAAATAATTTGGAAGGATATAACGAGATGCAGGTAACATGCAGTTTTTTCCCTGTGATACGTTCTATTTGAACAACTTCTATAATTCATAAAATCCAAGTTTCCAGACCCTGCAACCAACCACATGTTCTAGATATCTGCCAAGCAACCAACCACCCACAGGTTCTAGATCATAAATTATCGCAAATAGTATGAACTTTATCATCTAAATCAAAATTTGACTGCATGTCCAGATGAATTGGGGTACTTGACACTAACAAAACAAACTAAAAAATAAGTAAGAGGATGAAGAGATAACTTTACCAGCTGCACAAGGGAACTGTGACTTGAAATAGGAAGAACATTTGGTTGCTCCCTCGAATATTTGGATTGACCTTGGACAGAAACATTACTTTCTACATCATCACGGGGTCGCTTCTTGGTTTTGTCCATAGGCCTTGCGACTTCAACCTAGTGAGAATTTGGAGGTTATGTCACCAAGACTTAATGCAGTATTATGCATGACACAAATACATATGTATCAATTATCACATAATTCAAAAGCAATTACAAGTACCTGAAGCTTGTGAACTGAAACTCCGCTAGGTCCTCGTATTGGTTTACCATTCAATGCCTTGATAGATTTGTCAAGATCCTATAAGAAGAAACAGAGTAGGCTGAGAGACTTGCTTACCTGGTCACTGAGTAGCCAAGGCAGCAGAAAAAATTGACCAGATTTGGTGTCTAATCCATCTAAATGAAACTATAATTACAACAAAGCAGTAGAATTTACAAGAAGAAAGTGTGATGAATTCAAAATTACCCACTGCTTTAGCAAATAGATTAGTATATATATATAGACTGATATTTCTTCGACAGACAACAAATTACCTCCACAATTTTGATTACTATGTACACCTAAGGTCTTGATGTCCAATAACATGACATTTAGAGTTGGGAATAGTTTCAAGCTTTTTTAGGCAATCCTCATTCCTTATTCTTTATATATTGAACCTTGTCAAGTGTAGGATCATTTCTTAACGGTAGACGGTAGATATGCTTGATAGTTGTGGAAATAGCTGGAAACTTTTGCACTGTTTTCGGTACTTCTGAACCATGTGTTTTCTCAAAAAGAACCAACTTCCAGACAGTTCAAATAGCACCATATTCAGAAAAGCAATTCAAGTGCCCAACTTTAGGATCCATGGAAACAAAATGCAATAATATAAGCACAAGCATATAATCAACTCTACATAAACTCACCGATCTTTCATAAAAATGAACAAATCCAACTGGGGAGCTACTTTTTTTGGATACTACTACTTTCTCCACCTGAAAGATGCATCACAGCATGAGGTTTACATGTAGATAGTAGACATAATATATAAGGAGAGATAACAAAGTTCAATAATGTAAGACCTTGCCAAAAGGCTCAAACAGCTGCCTCAGGAAAGCTTCATCCGCATCTGCGGGCAAGCTTCTAACAAATGCTACTTTTATCTGGAGATAAACAAGAGAAATGTAGAATAAGACAGTTTAAGAACATTGAAGGCTATGACATAAAAGACATAATACTGTTTATAAACCTCAGAGAGCTCTTGTGGATCAACTTCAGGTTCTTCTTCGGCCCACTTAACAACTGGGTGCAAATTTCCAAGACGAAAATCAGGTTGAGAAGCCACCCTTTGAGCACGTGATGCAGCCTGTGATTGAGAATTTTGGAGGTAGGTTCAATTCTCTGATAGAGATATGATTATAAGTTTTGAAGTTATGAACTTTTGTTTCTTTTAGAAGTAATCTTTGCAAGCTCAATAATGATTACATATTGAGAATTGATAAGATAGAGCTGATAACTTTTATAGATTGTTCAATTGATATCTATTTCAAGATGAATTTATTTTCGGTACAAAGAAAATGAGAATTACTTCTCTGCATCAAATCACATTATAGGATGGGAATTATCTCAACAGATGGATGGTCCCAAGACACATAATCCTCTTGAAGTTCACATCCAAGTTTAGCTGTTCTATTTTGAACAAGAATTAGCTGGTTTATTGATCTTCTGGATCTCACTTGTCCATGGTTTCCTAACAGACATCTATCACAAAATAATTACCGTTTGAGCAGGATTCAGATTTCAGAATATGGTATTTTGAAGATAGTTTGGTAAATGGTAGCACAGGGAAATAACAAGAAGGCACGGTAGAAAATTGATGTATTATAAAAGTACCTAATGAAAATTCCAGGCATGCTAACAAAGGTACAGCCGTAGAGACATAGTAACTATAAGAAAGTCAACAAGCTCAAATAATGAGCGTAACATTCTCTATTCTCATATGGAGAGGATTTAGTCTACGCATGTTTTATAGAAGTTGTTAATTTGACAATTCAAATTTATATTGAGCCATTCAGGCATCACCAGTTCAAAACGCGAGAATCTAACAATGGTCTATTTTTAGACAGGGATTTAGCTCAAGCATGTAAAATATCATTTTGAATTTGATAACTTGACGTGATGGAGAAAAGATTCTGATCAAATTTCTAGTTATCAATTGTACATAAGATAAAATTGAAGCACTAACTCATATTCTGGATACCAGTTGATGGATAAAAATTACGAAGAAGCAATGACACAAAAGAACAGGCTGAATATAAATAGAAGCTCACAACCTAGATCACATAAAGTGTAAGCGTGAGCGCAAAAGCACCAATTTCTTGAAAAATTAGAAAGTGTGAGCGTCTTAAAGCGCACCGACAAGTATTATAAGTGATAAATATGTGACTGGATCAGACTATGTGCCCATAAAGTTGTTCACATATGGTTTAATAGACATGTTTTCTTGATATCTAACATAAAATTTGATGTTTAACTGCATTAAAAATTTGGTGTATCTAGTAACAACAATACATTTATTCTTTGTAAACAAAAGTTAATGTGTTTGAACAATATAAACTCACCATAATAAAAAATGGAATAAACTAAAGTTATAAAAGAGGCACATTTTCTTATGTTAGATGAGTCCAAAGTCGTATAATTTCATGTAATTCGTCGGTGCATGAATTTAGAAATCTTAAGTCGAGAATTAAGAAATCTTAAAGAGTATTAAAGCGAAGCTCTGAGCATGCAAATGATGAAAATGACCAAGCTTTTTACGTGATAGTTCACAACAAGAGATTGCAGAGTCCAGGAAGAATAGAACTACAAAATTCAAATAGCCAACTTTTGGAAAAGGGTCAAAGGCCGGCATTAAGTCAAAGAAACAGAATACACTATGAACTTTTGTCATAAGTCTTCCTTAGAGACAAATAAATGGATATCATATAACACCAAAAGATAATTGAGTAACACACTGAGATGAGATGACAACATAATAAAACCAACAGAACCACATAGGAAGAGTATATGTTCAGAAGATTATATAGTTAACACAAAGTGAAAGTAAGCTCAATGTCAAGCTACATCACTAGAACTTTTGGTTTTGAACCAGTTGACTTTTGCAGTTGCAAGTTCACTTAAGAAGAGATCATTTTTATTTGTGTATCAGATCTAGTTTCATACAGCTGCAGAACATCTTTCAGAGTGTTTGGGTTGGGTCTCAATCTTTGAACTTTGATTTGTAGAATCAGTTTTAGGTTTTCATAGAATAAATATGTTTTGCTATGGTCCAGGTTTTGGTTTGGTTTTGGTTTTGGTTTTGCCCTTTGCAGTCTTAGATGTGGTAAGGAACTACGGATAGATGATAGGACTGCCAACAGTTAAGTGTTGACAAGATTGGCAAAATAGAACCATATTTATTCTTTTGGGGATAGTTCATAAAACTGGCCAGAGCCAGAAAGACGAACCAAACAATGGATGTAAAATCTGAAGCCTTTTCCTTTAAGTTTTTATCACCAAAAATAAAAATAGAGATTCCTGGATCCTGAGGCTAGGGGATCTGGAAATTTCAAGAAGAATACTCAAAAGGGAAAACCGATATTTTAATTGAAGTCTTACTTGATGTGAAATAAAGGAGTAATCAGATTAGTACAGGAAAGGAAGAGAAACCAAATAAAGAAATTCAACATAATTCAGACTTTGATGGCCAATCGGTATGCAACACGTTCAGGGTAATAATGTAAGATGTGCATTATATAGACAAAATCCAAGTAGCTTTCTCATTTATAGCAGTTGCGAAATAAAGAGAAATATATTGGAGGAGTTACCAACATTGGTGTTCTAGGTTTCCAGATTCGTTAAACATTCAGGATTTTTAGTACATAGAACTTTGGGATCCATGTTCCGATTTCCAAACTATTCCAACTTTTTATTTTAAGAATTTAGATTTCATGTAATAAGGGGAAGAATAATTGAGGCTGCATTGAGAATCAAAACCACGAACCTGAGCTTCTATCCTGTATAATTTCAGATGCAACAGGAGGGTCAACTTAATTCAAAGCAACTAAGGACAACTTATAATTCAAGATCTATCAACTAGATGTAGAAATCGGAGATTTAAAGCAAACTTACTGCATGGGTTGAAAATTTCACAAAGGCAAACCCACGGTTCCTTTGCTTCTGCCCTGGTGTCACATCTTTAAGCATTACAAGATCGACAGAATCAACATCAGAAAAAACCTACATGGAGGAGCACGAGTAAAGAAGAGAGCAGCACGTATAAATGATAATAATCATTTTATAAATTTATGGTTCTGGCAAAAGTAACTCGAATTGTACCTGAAGCACAATCTGTTCGAATTCGTCAGCACCCCATGCTAGAAAAAAGAGAAAAAATCGCATTAATTCCTCTTACCACAATAAAGCCATAGCTTTTTAACAGTCACATTAGTTATCTAATAAAGACCCGTTGTTTTATACTCATTGAAAGTTTTCACATGTTGGTAAACATCCCCACAGTAAAAAATGATGCATTACTCATCCTTTTATTCCATACACAGCATCAAGAACAAAGAACCACCAATACACCTACGTATTTACTAAAGACAAAATGCATGTCTACAATTGGCAAGCGGAGATAAACAAACCTTTGTTAAGACTTCCAAAGTACAGAGTATTTTGCTCAGTTGATGGAAGAACACCAATCTTCTTTCCATCTATCTGGAAAGGGAAGACAAGGGTGTTAAAACTACTTACTATCCAATCATCAAGAATAAATGTTGAACCCCTCAAAATCATTAAAAAGCTGAACATAATCTAGATGAGAAAACAGAATTTAAAAAAAGTTCTTGAGAAAATTCAATTTAATTTATTCTAGCACTTACCGCAGTTCCAGATTTTTCACTAATAGCTCTGTTGGCAGCTTCTTTTGTTACAAATCGCACAAAACCAAATCCCTACAAATATTAGCATGGCAACAATTGTAATAATCTGAAAGGTGGTATTATATGATAGATCCTATATAAAGTACTTAGGAACAACCTTCACCACGCCTTTACTGTCCTTGAGCAAACGAATGTTCGCTATTTCTCCACATGAAGAGAACACCTGTGGATCAGACAAGTGTCTTTATACTTTGAGTTGTGACTTGTATAACCAAAACAACAAAAGAGATGAGACTCATCAATTTGTGAACCTTAAACTTAAAGGAAACCACAGCGGGCAAAGGCAGAGCTTTTTAAATCAATCCATTTTAGCTTATTGGTAACAGAATCACCATGAAAAAAAT
Organism: Plantago coronopus; assembly: GCA_036897195.1. Lineage (NCBI taxonomy): Eukaryota > Viridiplantae > Streptophyta > Magnoliopsida > Lamiales > Plantaginaceae > Plantago > Plantago coronopus. The sequence continues at coordinate 19,540 of JAYMSL010000927.1, forward strand.
ATGTTTCAAACATAGATCATCATAATCTGCAGCTTAAATTGCCTGACATAAGCTGACTGTTAGAACCACCTCTTACGAAATTTCAGAAAAACAATTAGAATGGGGGGCACATGATTTCTTCACCCTCTATTCATTCCCAGAACTCAGTCCATTTGCGCCCCGGGACCGCTCAGACCATTAATATGAGGATGGAAATAACAACATAAGTTTTTTTTTCCCGGGGGGGGGGGGGG
>JAYMSL010000928.1:0-19771 GCA_036897195.1 Plantago coronopus
GTGACTATATACTAATGGTGAGAATCTGTTGTTCTTCAAGGTTTGTATGATAATGTAACAATCTGGAATACTTCAACGAATCGTGTAATCACTTTCCGAACAAGATAATTCGATCCTATACAATGTCTGGGTTGCACGAATTCCTTGCGGGGATAACCCAAGAAGGAAAATCTAATTCAGGCAATATGAATTTCGATTGGAACGTAGAGAGAATGTTGAGTATCGTTTTACTAGTGTATTTTTCCTCGAGATCGATCTCTTCTATATATAGAAGTCAGCAAAGTCGAATCGGTTAATTAACCGAAATCTGGTTTTATCCAAATCTCGCACAGCACACTGAGTGACCATGCGGTCGCATGGTAGCAGCGGACGACCGCATGCTTGAGCTTGCGCCCGTCTTCTCCATGCCAAATCCTTCCTCACCTACTAAGTGCCCATGCGGCCGACCAAGCGGCCGCATGGTAGTACCGGACGGCTGCATGTTTGAGCACGCGCCCGTCCGCATAGAGCAGGCACCACCATAGTGTGACTGGACGACCGCATGCTTGGAGCATGCGACCGTCCGCTAGGACGAAACCTGGGAAATTCCCAGGTGATCGTTCATACTCCGCTTGGACTCCACTAGGCTGATAACACGTTAACTTAACAAGCGTGCACTCCGCACCACTCGTACTTGTTTCTGAGCCTCAACGTGAGATCGCCATTACTACTAAAATGAGTTGATGACCCTAAAATCACCAACATATACCAGGGACCAGAAAATTGGGAAATGTCACTTGTCAACACGTGGTTTATGTGTTCTAGACTCTACTATGCTTGTATTCGTGGGGAGGAAGCCCTCACCAAAGTCGAGCAAGAACCAGTATTGGACTGTCGGTTATGCCTCACTCAGTCATCTACACTCATTCCTTTGTAAGTGGGCTAGCATAATGGGAAGCTCAACTTTGTGGGCCCGGCCCACTTTCGACCCCAATATTAATGGACACAGGTGACGGGATTCAACATTGGACTCGATCGTCTAATATCAACTCTAATGAGTAAGACTGGAATATGTTGGCTCGACTTCTATGTTTGTAGTTTTGATCTCTCTTATAAGGGTACCAACAAGGATCTAAGTCTTGACTTCGATAACTAGCTTGCGCTTGGGTGTGGATATGTGACCAAGAGAAGATGGGAGAAGGAAGAGGGAGGGAGGGAGTTCTCTTACCTAAGTTAGTTGGTTTATTTACGTGTGTGAGGAGTTGTCAGATGATCGACAATAGACACGTTTATGAGCCAGATGATGACACGTGTCTCTACAATTAGGGTGAGTAAGTGGCCCTGCTTGCATGATTGAGAATGTAATATTATCGTGAGATGTAACTTACTCGGCTCGAGAATACTCGTTCACGAGAGAAACCTATTTTAGGGAAAGCCTCCTCATCATTATGGAGATAGACTTGGTCTTTGGTTGGCTAAGCGGCGATCTGGTTCAAGCGTTCAACTATAGGACTATATTTTATACGAAAATCGGACCAGATATATTAAAGCGGAGAATTATTTCATTTCCGCTCACCCAAGTCCCTAGCAATTAGCATAGAAGACTTTAATCTTGTCTATTTAGCTAGAGGATTAAAATAGTTTATTGTTGCATAAATGTCTAAAATCGTAAAACAGCATGCGTTGGCGAGGGTATTTACGTCAACGTACAAATAAAATTAGCTCAAAAACAAGTCAAATACAGTCAGAAAAACCAAATCCGCTTCAATTTGTTCATCACAATTCAGCTCCTCTACCGATCGATCGACCAAGCAGAAGTATTCAGTTATGGATGCCTTAGATTCAGTTTTCGATCCATTGAGAGAGTTCTCAAAGGACAGCATCCGCCTTGTCAAGCGATGCCACAAACCCGACCGCAAAGGTAAACTCTCTTCCCCATTTAGTCCGTTTCTGCTGTTGAAATTGATGGTAAGTTGCTTTCTGTGATATGATGGATCGATGATTCATTAGTTTGTTGGATTGTTTGATGCAGAATTCACCAAAGTAGCTACGCGTACAGCTATCGGGTTTGTTGTGATGGGATTCGTAGGCTTCTTCGTCAAGCTGATTTTCATCCCGATCAACAACATCATCGTCGGATCTGGTTGATTTTTCCACAGGTACACCATCATATAAGGTGTTAATTACTCTTGGAATGTGCATCTGTTAATTACTTACTTTTCTGTTATTCAACATTTGATTTCTGGAAACTGCTTGTTTCTGGTTGATAGTAATGTTTGTTAGTTGAATCTTGGCATTGTAAAATCGGAGCTTGTGACAGCTAAACTATGAATGTCGTGCTTGTTAGTATGCACATTGACAATTTATTGGCAAAAGCAAGTGGAACCAATGATATTACAATGCTCGTAGAGGATGTTTGGTAGTAAAACTGGAAATGTAAAAGTCCCACTAGAACTATGTGTAAGTGTGTATTGTGTAATGTGATTTCCAAGTAGTTAAGGTAGTGTTTGGTAGAAAAACCGGAAAAGTAGTAGTCAAACTAGGTGTAATTGTGATTTCACACACATATGGTGAAATTTGGCTAGACTAAATTTCCGTGTTTGGTAGCTTATTAGTGCCAATTGAACCAGAATTTTTTTTTTTTAAATCTTTTTCGTGTTTGGTTGCTGAAAAACCATAATGTTAGAATTTGTCACACAATTAGGTGAGTTTAATCATTTAACCATCAACCATTTTGATATCGAATCTTCTACGGACGAATAAAAAAACATAAATTTATAACATTTTAGTTGAATATTACATGTAAAATGAACATCATGCATGCTATTAATAATATTACATGTAAAATATGTAATTAACATCTTAAGAACATGGTCTGTACTATGTAGAGGAATTAATAAAGCATTACTGTTGAATATTACTTTGGATGGTAACTATATGTTAATTAATTACATTTATTGGCATTATTTAACAAACACCATTAAATATGTAACATGATGTCGTTAATTAATTTTTTTTTTGTTAAGTATGATTAATGGTGTTTCGTTAAACAACATTGAAACGTATTTTACATCGAGATTAGCTGTTTAATCATGTCGAGACACACGTAATATTGAACGGTGTTTACACCGGGATTAGCTGCTTAAGAATACAAATTTAAAGACGTTGAGTATAAATGATGATTTTAATCTTGATTAATGTTTGAATTCAGTAGCTAACAAAACACTAAATTTGGTCTTGTTACCCTAATAAAATATCATTAAAGATGTGTTCACACAATGATAGTAGCGACTTGTACTGTTCATTTTAGAAACTCCAAAATGAAATACCTGCCCTCCAGGTATTTCAAATCGGAAATTGGGAGCCCATTTACACACAAAACAGCTTTTCCGGTGTGTTGGAGGTGAATTGGTTTGACCACTTTCCACCCTCTAATTTCCATAACAAACATAATCAACCCAAAATGTTTTCTGTTGTTGATTGAATTTGCCTTATTGGGTAGATTATAAGTGCCAGTTGAACTAGAAATTCGATTTTTTTTTCACTTTTCCTTGTTAGGTTTCTAAAAATCCATGAAAATGTAAAACAACTTGTCCCACAATTAGTTGGATTTAATCACCCAACCACCAACCATTTCTGGTTCAATTGGCACTAATAACCTACCAAACAAGGCATATTCAGTCAATAACAGAAAATATTTTGGGTTGACTATTTCCCTTTTTCATGTTTGGTAGGAGTTTTGCAATGGAAGTTAGAGTGGAAAATGGTCTGACCATTTCACCTCCAAGAAACTGAAAAAAGTTGTTTTTGTATGTAAAATGGCCTTCTAAATTCCGATTTGAAATGCTTGAGGAGCAGGTATTTCATTTTGGAATTACTGACAGGAATAGTACAAGTCGCTATCATGGTGTGGATACATCTTTAATGGTGTTTTATTAGACTAACAAAATCAAATTAATTAGGTGTAATGTTTTATTCCTGACCATGTTCTTAAGATGTTAATTACATATTTTCATTACATATTTTCATGTAACAATATATATAGCATGTTCATACATGTAAAATTCAACTAGAATTTTATTTAGGTTTTTTGATTCGTCGGTAAAAAATTTGATATCAAATGGTTGGTGGTTGGATGATTAAACTCAACTAATTGTCTGACAAATTCAGACATTTTCATGATTTTTTAGCAACCAAACAAGGACGATTAAAAATAGAATTTCGCGTTCAATTGGCACTAACAAGCTAACAAACACCGAAAATTTCACCATATGTGTGGGAAATCACATTTCGCACAGTTACATCTAGTTTGACTTTTCCTCATCCGGTTTTCCTACCAGACACTACCTTAGCTACGTGTAAATCACATTTCATACACTTACACCTAGTTGGACTTTGTAATATCTGGTTAGGCTACCAAACAGCCTCTTTACAAATACTTGGGGGAGGGCAGGAATTTCAAATTGGAAATCTCAAGCCATTTTTACACCTGAAATGGATCTCCGGTTCATAGAAGGAGAATTTGGTCAGATCAATCTGCACAAACATTTCCTTACCAGAAGTGATACCAAACATGGAAATGTGAAAAAGTCAATGCAAAAACTTTCCAGGAAATCTCTACCAAACGGCCTCGTAAATGTAACTCTAGTGTCATTTGCTTGCCTTGGCAATGGTCGGATTTCATGTCTACAACCAAGTTTCACGATTATTAGTTACGGTCACTGGGGTGGTTTGGTGTGTCTTTAGCATAGGCAGTGTTGTCCCATAACAAAAGGGAAAAAGAGGTGTTTATTAGTACAGTGTAGACTGATTCATATAACAATTGCTGGGATGACAAGATCGGTTAGTATCTGGAAACTTCAGCATAGGCAGTGTTATCCCATAACAAAAGGGAAAAAGAGGTGTTTATTAGTACAGTGTAGACTGATTCATAAAATAATTGCTGGGATGACAAGATCGGTTAGTATCTGGAAAGAGTGGCTCAATCTTGATGTTTATAGTGTCAGTCATCATTTATCTAGTTCTATTACAATTATAGATATGCTTTATTATACTGAACTTGATTACTAATTTTAGAATGTACTGTAGTAACATAATACGGGTGAACTTGTTACTCTAAGGCCAACATTATCCAAGGGAAAAAAGTTGATTAGTTGAACGTAGGTGGATTTAGATAACCCTGCTGCTGTGTTTTGACCGTAGGATCTGAATACAGTTCTTTCGTGATGCGTATCCGTGTATGTCATCATTCATCTAGCTCTTTCACATGCTCTCTATGCTATCCAGACCTTCTAGTGAGTTACTTATGGTGCAATGATGAATTTATCCAGTAAACGGTATAAGGTGTACATGTGATTTGTGACTCGACCGTTAAATGTAGTTTCTGTCTTAATTAACATTAGATAGGATGCAGCACTTGTGTGCTTGTTTAGAACGCCATTGAAACAAAACTGATTCGAAAATTGTAATTCAATATGTTTCCTCAAGTGCTGCAAGCTTGCAAGAACTGGCTTTATGGTGGTTATTTGATCAACTTCTTTGATGTTTCACCTTTGGGTGCACAATTTGTTGTTATTAAAGTGCATTTGTGCATCCATTTATTGACCTTAACTGTGTGTGTGGAACAACCCTGATCTCTTACTTTGATTGGTCTTGCAGGTCTTATAGAAACTGAAATAGAGAGCTGGAGAACAGGATGAACCCGATCTGTAGAGCAGTAGAAAATTTAGTCGTTGTTGCTTCCTTCTATTGATTACATGTCCGTAAGACTAGGATACCATCACTGACACTCTATTTTGCATAATGATTACTTGTCTTGTTAATGTTTTGGTAAATTCAGTTTGTTTTGTGTGTGCTGGTAACTAACTACAGATCCCCTAGTGTTGGGAGATTTGAAGGAAGTGTAGGTACAATCACGATTCGCAGAGAGGAATAACAAACTTGTTTATTATTACACAATAAGTGGTACAAGATTAAACTGTTGCTTATATCTCTTCTACTTGGTCTACTTTTCTAGACACTAAGACACACAGTACTATATTATCGATTGATCTTGCTAGACAAATCTTCATTGCCGCCATTCTAGATGATTCTGGAGGATCTACTTTGTTACTATTTTGCCACCACTGTAGAAGTCAACAGCTTGCATCCAGCTCCTTTTTGGTAGATCTTATCCATTCTTTTTTGTAGGACATTCTTTCTAAGTTTTGTACTAAAATCTTGTACTGTGTAATATAAAAGTATGTTAGTTTGTTGCGCGGATTGTACATGGAACAGTAAGACGTCGAAACGTCCAACAAATTTGGTATCCCTGTCACGTTGCTTGGCAGATAAGGAGTTGTGAAGGTACGTCATACATTTCGAATATTGTGCAACAAGAAGTTTCGAAGTTGGAGAAACATAACTATGGTAATTGTAGCATACAAATGAGAGTCGTGTTGCAAGACTTGTGGGACATCGTAGAAGATGGAGATGATGAGCCCATTTCACCGGAGGGAATTCTTTTAACTATTCGTCAACGCTTTTTTGGCCTCCTGCAGAATGAGCTCATCATAACCATCTTCTACGATGTATCACAACATCAAGTCTTGTGATTGCAGCAAGACACTCATTTGTATACTCCAATTACCATAATTTTCTTCAACTTCGGAACTTTTTGTTGCATAATATTCAAAATGGAAGCCATAATCGAAACTTCAATATGAGACACAAGCGCGACATACCTTCACGACTCCTTATCTGCCAAGCAGTGTAACTCTGAGCCAAAATATGTTGAACGTTTCAACGTCATACGATCCCACGCATGAGATTCTGCTCTACTCACTGGACACTCTTTCTTGGTCTTAGTTTCTAAGCTGCTGCTTATCACACTTATTCTTAGTACAAAATATGTCTAGTACTACACTACATCACTTATATTTATAGTTACTTCCCCTGACATTCCCGAACAATCCATACCTGCTGCTTCTGTCTTTATTTCCTTCATAGCCGGCATACTAGAACACTCCAGGCTGCTTACTTCATTGTCTTTTGTACGTTAGTCCTTCTAGATTTATCTCTAAAGTACTTGAGCTTATCCATTGTTTTGCTAGTTCCTTCTAGGATCATATTAAAACTGAGCTTAACATTTTAACATAGAGTTGAAGAACTTCGATTTCGACACATGATTGGAGAAATTAAATTTGACATGGATCGTTGATTTGGTAATCTCAAAGATAAAACAAGTATATTAATGTTTATCACTATACTGGAGTACTTCATTGACAAACAAAAAACTACTTGGTATGGTTAACGAATTGAGCTATCACCAAGTTAGGTAGTGTACTCGGACAATCTATCATGAGCCCTCTTGGACTGTTGCCGGACTAGCAAGAGGATAAAATCCGGTCCTTAGGTTATAGAGACACGAGTGCGCAAAGAAACAAAGTTGGCTGGTTAGGTCGTTATGTCTCCTGATATTGCTATATTGGACAGTGAAGTAGACAAACAATGATATTGCTATATTGGACAGTGAAGTAGACAAACAATAGCTATATTGGACAGTGAAGTAGACAAACAATAGTTAAAATACAACGATTAATGTAAGTAAAACATGAATGGAAGATTTTACAACAAATCATTAATTTATGAAACATTAAATAAATTGTAAGACAATAAATTAAAAAAACATTAATTTATGAAACAAAAAAAATTGTTGACAGTGGGATGAAACATAAAATAAATTGTAAGACAATAAATAAAAAAACATTAATTATTTATGAAACAAAAAATAAATTGTTGACAGTGGGATTCGAACCCACGCCCTTTCGGACCAGAACCTTAATCTGGCGCCTTAGACCAACTCGGCCATATCAACTTTGATTTAGAACTACAAAGTATATTTATATATTTTATCCTGTGTATTTAATACTCCCAACAATATTGTAATACGGAGTACAAAGCTTGTTATTGTGACTGGTTCATGAGATTCAATGTAAGATCTATGACATTCAAGTTTCCATAGTAGACACTAGACAGTCTAGGCAAGCGGGACAGTGGTTATGTACTTATGCAGATACAGACTGGCCAAGTGTGGTTGTGGATATGTAGATAGTCCATGGTAACACTATCTCGTAATTTTGCTAGCTATGACATGGCTTGAACCTTTTTGTATGTATGGGATAATTGTCCGAACTGGTTATACGATCTCTCTCCAATGATTTATGCATTGTTAGACTAAGACTAGAAACTAATGCGTCGTGTATGAATATGAGCACAACGTAGTCACCCAAAGTAGAGCCAGGATTCATTTTTCTTTGGGCAAGTATCCAAAATTTGTACCATAACACAAGCTCTCAACATTTATGGCTTTAATCTCCAGTTATCACTGAGTTGGGACCAAAACCAATGGAGGATTAATACAACAAATTCATTACATCGCAACCTGACAATTGGTGGAAGAAAACTGTAGAAAATACAGGGAGTACACATTTTCTAGGAAGTAGAAATAAAAGCTTCAAATTTTCAACTGCTATCTTGGGTCAAATACAGGTGAGACCCTTCTTCCAACAATGTCTTGGATTTGCTCCACGGACAATAGTGAGGCCTCAGGCTCAAAGTTTGCCATTTCCATCTGTTGACGAATCTGCAGTATCATAGCAAGCCTATGTGTTAAAAGACATAGAGTTCCTTCTACTCCAAAATTGTTGGATGTAGTACAACTGAGAATTGAAATAACTGATCAAGTGTCCAGATAAAACCCCAACTCTGTATCTATCTGACTGAAAAGTTGGAACAAAACAGAAACTTAAAATGAGCATAAGCAACATTTGAAGCACACCTTTTGAAGAATTGCCGACTGATCATCCATGTGAAAGTTGCGCATATGAGTTAGCATTTCCAATTGCTGAAAAACATTAAACCGATAAGTCAGTTGTTCCCTAACAGAGTCCAAATATACAAGGAGCCAATCAGCCAGATATGGCACCTGTTCTTGTATATAATTTTGCATTTCCATCTTTAGTACAAAATTTTCCGGCCCTAGTTCAGCTTCCTCACAAGCTGTCTCCTCCCTTTCAAGTCGATAGAACAGAAGACATATAAATTGTCAGTCCTCAGAAATGCCTAATAATAGAATGATAAACATGTTTATAATTTGACATATAAGATCTAGCAAGAGAGATTATATTTATTGTTCCTGGTACCAAAGTCACCAAACTCCTAAGAGAGATGAATAACAATCACAGTAAATCAGGTTCTTGGCCCTTTGCAAGAATGTTTTCAATTGCACATGGAAGAACCGTAATAGGATGGATATTAATGCCTCAGAATCAACTCATCAACTCAGTCCCATTCTTTTCTAAGATAGAGGCATTTATACTTACCTAGCAACAAATCCATAAAACCGAACCATCAAGTCTTGGTCATTCTCAAATTCCATGTTTACTTTACCCAAGCAAGCTAGACCAAACTGTGGATCTGCAACATACAAGTACAGTATTATCAAGGCATGTTTATCGATTTTCGAAAACAAGAACATAAAACGCCGATGGGCTACTCTACACAACAAATCAGAAAGACAACTCAAGCTTCCCTTATAACCGTATCTAATAGCTTCCTTTACTAACAAAAACATATTCAACTTTTTTGAAACATTTCGACTATCAAATTGAACAGATGAGATGATACATACAGTTCAACACCTACTATTTTACTAATAACAAGTGATAAACCCAAAAAAAAGGTTTCTGTTCTGCAAAATCGACACATTATCACACGTACAAGCTCGAAAAGTGAATGCACAAGGAAAAAAAACTTTATGAAGTTTCCAAATCCTCTACTGTAGTGTATAATTTGTGCAGAACCAGTACTCACCAACACCCATGTCTGTAAAAATCTCCTCTTGGATTGCAGTAGTCACAGCTACAGCTTCCTGCATGTATGAATTAATTAAACTTTAGCTACCCAAATGCAAAGCAGAATCAATTCTTCAAGACATTTCAAGTTCAAGCAGAAACAATCAAACATCTGAAACCTGCTTATCGTTGACAGCTTCAGCAATCCGAGACTTCACCTCTGAGAATCAATCGATCAATCAGAAGCAGAAACAGAAAGATAAACAAAGCAGAAACGCATTAAATTAGAATGATGACAAACCAGGTTGGGAGGCGAGATGGTCGAAACGATCAAATAGGTAAATCAATTGATCTCTTGATAGCATCCCTGAATTCTGCAATGCCATGTTTGTGGAATGAAATGGTGACGAATTCGAAATTAAGTTGCAATTAGGTTGAAGAGACGCATAAACGATGTCGTATTGTTGCCCACCCAGGCTGGAAGAGCCTAGTCCACACACTGAAGAGAAAACACTAGGGCACACTGTAGCAAGTGATTTGTTGGTTAGGAACTTAAAATAGTTATAGATCAATATTACTTCATCCTCCGTGATTTGAATTTTCAGTCTACAAATAAGAGTAATTAGTTTCAAATTAAATATTAATAATATGTTAAAAAATAGATATTTTTATTGATATTGAGTTCAAAAATTTAGTAAGTTCGGTTAATTTTTAATATATTTATTAATAAACATAGAAGTGGAATGTAAAAAAAATGAAAATTTTTAAATGAAATACAAAAAAATGATAAAATGGAAAGTTTCGAAGAAGATCTCAAAACTTTTAATTTTTCATAGGAAAATAAGAATGTCGCGAAGTTCAGATTATGGGGTGTAAGGATGTTTATATGGATTGACACTCGACTATGTTTTAAAATTATCGAAATTTCTTAATCCAGAAATAGTATCCGAAGTTTTGAATATGTAAAAACATACAGTTAAATCTTTAGCCTTAATTCAGTGTCAAACACAACCTTTAATATTATACTCGGTTAAGGGATAAACACAGCTCCTGAATTGAGTGTCAAACCATCCGTTATCGCTTGGATGGTACAATCCCATATAGCTAATCTGGAGTATCTTACTCCCTAAAAGAAAAAACAAAAAAAAAGTACAGTGTTGGTTTAAGATGCAACACATGCATTTCAACCTAATTGCAACATAAGTTGGTGGAATATTGCAACAAATGTCATGATCTTAGGCGCAATTGTGTTAATCTCTATTCCCAAATTTTCAATACAACTTGTTCCAAGTACAATCCCATTCTTTCAACCAAGAGACATGGAATACAACAACACATTCATCTCACAGTTCTACAACCAACATCCAACGAAGTTAAACTACCATTCCTAAACCTGGTACAACATGTTCAACAAGAGGTTACGGGAGTGCTAGAAGCTCCCGTGAGACCTAACCTCGGCGTTTGTTTCTGGTCTCATAGGATAAAATTACCAATCAACACGGAGACGAGGGGAACTGTGAGATTGTCATCAAGCTCTGTGCTTAAAGGATGGGATTCAACTAATGCAGCAACAAGGGACACTATCAGAAATCCCCAAACCATCTCGGTGCTTTCTTGAAGATAGCCAAACGAGTCAAAATATAGCATGAATCTGTTTAACCAATTCTCATCAGCATTCATACATAGACAAAGTATCTTGTGAACTATATAGTGAAGTACAAGAGCGATAGATTGTTAAGTACCCGACGGAAGCCAGGAAACCGGAAATTGCCATTGTTACAGTACCCACAACTGACTTGTTTGGGTTGTAAGGAAGTTTAACGTTTCCAAAACGCCTCCCTACTATATCAGCCATTCCTACAAGTAAGCCAAAGCATACACTACTAGTTAAGAGGCACTGACAGTGAATCCAACAATGAAATGACTGGAGAATATATATAGATAAACATACCATCACCAGCACAAAGGTTGCAGACTGCTGCAATTGCGATAGGAGAGGTTCTCCAGTATATAGCACTGGCCACAGCGATTGTTGAAGCGTAATACAGAGGACCCTTTAACAGCTCCCTGGAGATACGACAAGCATTTCCTATAAGAAGCTAAAGTTTCTATGGATGCACGGAAAAAGGCAAAATGGAGCATGTCTTTGGTGCAAGGGAACAACCACTGTCATGCAAGTTCCTGTGCTTTCAAAGGATGTTACGAATCCCCAGCTACAATTAGTTAAACAAGGTACTAATAGCATCACCCAGAACTTGCACAGTTATGTCCTAGATTCAAACCTGAGTTCTCTACAGTGCCTCAAATCCAATTTAGCTTGTACATAGCTAGATAGCAATCCGAGAGGCAAACTTTTGTTGATTCCGGAACAGATTTGGCACTACAAATTCAACATTCTTTTGCTATCCTAGTTCATTAGGAATCCATAACCATATGACCACTACCGCTACTCCAATACAAGCAAGCTATGCAGGACGTTACAGCCAGCAAAGTTATGCTACAATCAGGATATTGCATTATTGCTAGTACAGATTTGATTAACACATTTGGCTAATAACTAGTAGTGGCTCAAGGACCAAATATAGCCAAGATATCTTAAACAAATGTGAGCTTAGAAATCATCCTTATACAACTGTAACTGTAATTTGTAAGAACCTCAGGAAGTCAGTAGCTCGAAGACCAAATATACCTGATAATCCATAATGTGTTTCAAAATTTGACTTCAATTGCACTGAGACATACCTATGGTCTCCAAATCTGCTCATGGACTTGACAGTCGCCTCATCTTTCCATATCCCAAGGCCTATAAGAAGCACTTTTATGATATTCAAACCAGGAATGAGAGCTGCTAAAAGCGCACCCTGACGACCAGAACTACAACAAATCACCACTAGCTCAATCACTACCACGAAGTAAGCTCGAAAGAATAGGCAACATTCTTAGTCAAGTAACTAAATAGTACCTGAACATAGGCCAGCAGAGCATGAATGCTAATCCAACAGTAGTGTGTACAAGCTTCCTATTTAGTTTCTAAACCAAAGACACAAACCAATCATGCACAGTATATGTTGTGAAGTATCATACATCTTAGGATAAACAAGATTTATCCCTTCATTATGAGTATTTGCAGATGATGATTACATTACAAACTGAGTTTACCGTGTTTTGAAGCAGAATCACTCAAACATATTGCTCCTATTCCAAGTTTCTGACAAATTGAACTAATGCATCTAAAGAATCACCTAATTCTCCCAAAAATTCGACTTACACAGTTGCTTAACATCATTTGCTAAATAGTAGAACTCTAAAAATCAACTTAAAAGCTACCTTTAGTTTAATCACTTCATAATAGTACAACTTTTTGCAAATATGAACATAATGCTCAAAAAGCACTCAAAATCGAGATCATTGCGACATTTCATCAATCACTTGAACTACACGAGAAAATACCATGGACATTATCACCAATCAATCCGAAACCATCCGGAAAAAGCACAACTACAAATCAGATGAAACAGTCAGTTCATCTACCTGATCAAAAATGCCACGCGCAGCAGTTTGCTCCCAGATTTTGAGCAACGACAAAGCAACTCCACCAGAAACACCGGTGGCGATGACGTCACTGAGCAACACATTCTCGGAAAACATTGCAGCAGCTGAGGTGAGTTCCCGGCGAATCCTCTTCCTGGTGCTCGGTTTAACCAATTGAAGGAAGCGGATCTCGGAGTTGGAACGGAAATTGGAAGTGTGTGAAACAGGAGAATTTGGGAGGAAAGCAAAGGACAAAGCAGCAGCCATGGTTTTGATTAATGGGAGTATTTGACTGTAATTCCCATGCCATTGAGGTGGCAAGTAATTATCAGCCGTCGATTTGGTTAACGATATGAATTAACAAATGATTACGTAGGTTAGTTGCTTAACGGTAGTTTGAAGCGTGAATGATTACCCATTTAATATCCAGTTACTTAGATTAAGTGCCAGTTTCGTGTTGGTTAGTTGGGGAAGTTATTTGCCTTTTTGGAATTAAATATTGGCAATCAGCACTGGAACTGGGAGTCTTTGGCTGACTTACTAATCGCGTGTATGTACAAGAAGTTAAAATTCATTAGTTGAGAGATACATCTAAGCATATTTCTAGAAAAAGTTGGGTAAATTTTTGTGAACACTCAAAAAGAAAAACAAAAGAAAAAGTAAAGTTTTGTATGACAGGAGAAGTAGGTCACAAGGGTGGTTTTGCCTTTTATTTCTTCTCTCTTTTCATCTGATAACCATGCGGCACGACCCAAAGTGACGTGGTTCGGCTAGATACTAGGTCAATCCACAGAGGCATGTTTAGTAGGTCTCAGTGGTCTTGGTCGAGGTGGGTACGCTTGCTTCGACAGTATTGTGGCCATATTTTATACTTCATACGTCCAGTCAATAGTTTCTCACTTTCCTTTTTAGTAGTCCATTACAAAACTTCTCATTTCCTTTTTTGGACATGTGGTCCCAAATATTTCTCCACCCATTTAATCACAACATACCAAAAAGTACTCCAACTACCTCCACTTGTAATATAATACTCAAAAGTAATAAAATTGTATTGACCAAAACACAAGTGAGAAGCTTGTACTTGGACGGAAGGGGTAGTATAATCGTATCAAATATACACATGAAAGAAGGTGTTTCTTAAAAATCTAGTTACTGATACATCATACCAAACACCGATACAACGCATCCAAAACTTATATAAACAGTACAAACTGATAACACTGATGACCTGTGAGATTTGAACATGATTATTTTGATCGGAGAATTATATAAATAGTATCTTCTTTTCTTCTTCTTCTTTCTTACTTAAAAATAAAACGATAAAAGTTGTTTAAAAGTCCAGGGCCAGCCCTAGACCCATGCGGCCGGTTAGGACACCAGAATTAAGGGTCTCCAGTCCAGGACTCATCGCCGCTATGTATGGAGCTTAACAAAACTCAATCGAGCCCCAAAAGAAGAAATAAATTTGATCTGAGTTGACCAGACCCAGAATTTTCTGCCTCTTACAAACACGCTTTTGTTCAGTTCACGACTATTTACACAGTAGATGAGTCGAGTATCAACAAGTAATGAGTCGAACATTATTAGGGGAGAGCCTAGTTTCAAATTTTCGTATAGGACCTCCATTTTATAGGGCCGGCCTATTTAAAACACTCGGGCAAAAGGCATAAAACACCCGTAAATAACGAAAAATCATATGTTTTCTCCGACTTTATCATGAATTAGGTTATGTTCACTGTGTGTTCGGTTTAATTCAATTCAGTTCAAAGTTTGCATAGTATCGGCCTGTTTGGCAAGAGTTTAACTAGTAGAGTTTTAAGAGTTAATAAGTTGAGGAATAGTGAATAGTAAGTAGTTGCTAATTGAGATTTCTGTTTGGTATGATAGAATAGTTTTTTAGCTTTTAGATGGGAATATTATAGGGGTGTAAGAGATGTGTAAGAGAGGTGTAAGAGGTGGGGTATGTGTGGGGTAGAACTTAGAAGCGAATGGATGATAGTGAGATTTATTTGTTTTAATGTGATGTGATGTGTGATTTTGATGTGTTTAAGGTTTATATTGTGTGAATTGACTTTTTTTATTGTGTTGAAAATTGAGTTTGTGTGTTGTGGTATGGAGATGAGTTTTGGAAGATGAAAGTGAAAATTGGATTGGTTTGGTTTTTGTTTACGTTTCTTTTCTAAGACGAATTATTTTTTATTATGTAAAATTTAATATCATATACAATTTGTAATTACTATTTTCGAAAAAATTACAAAATCGATAATTTAGTTTAATTTAAATAGTGTTATTTCGTATTTCTATTCTTTTTTTCTTTTCTTTTTTTTTGTAATTAAACTTTCCCGATTACTCTTTTGCATTATTTTTAATTTTAAAATCAAACTCTACCACGCGCCGATACACTTCAGAGGTGGCCGGTCGTGACCGGGCACAACCGACCACCTCCAAATAGAGTCGTTGGGGCTTGGGCCCACATGGGGAGAAGCCCCAATGGCTAGTACGTGGCAGCCCCGGATTGGGCTGCCATCATAAGTTTAAAAAAAAAGGTGCAAGATATTAATGTGGAAAGGTGCAACACATCTATAAATAGCTACTCATACCCAACTACAAAACCCACATACATTCATCTTACTTATCTAATTCTACCTCCTTGTCTCTTCCTCTCTACACCAAATTCCCGGCTCTCAATATGTCTTTCAATACTGGATCAAGTGTTGCATCAAACAACCCTTCGGGTTTGACCGAAGATGTAATACAAACTCCAAAAAAATCAGAAGTTGTTCAAACTCTTGCACACGGCGGCTGGCAATGTGATTGCACGAACGGTTGGCAATGTGAAACTGTTAATGGCATGTAATTAGCAACTAATACTAGACTAATCTTATGGGCTCAGACTTAATAAAATCGACAAACCGATTGCATCAAATTTATTCGTAAAGGCTTCCGCCATGGCTGCAAGTGTGTGATTAAATCGACACAAATCGTGTCAAACAAACTGCATTCATACATTCCAAAATTCCAGTCATCACAGCCACCTATACCGACAACCAACTAACACGAATGCATATACTAGTGTAAAACATATACGGACAGTTTGGCAAGCAGTTATTTTTGGCAGTTTTACCGCGAAATGGTTTGACCAGCCTAGCCAAAACATCTCCGGTAAAGGCGCTTCCGAGTCGGCTGCATCAACGATTAGAGCCCCGTCAATACCCGGAAATCTTTACCCCTGCAACAACGTGGCAAAAACGTTAGTATAAAGTATAAACGGAAGGAAAAAAAACCCTAACCCTAGTCAATTTCGTTGAACTAACCTTAGGAAACTGTCAAATGACCTTTCTCTTTCTCTCTCCCTAGCCGGAATCCACCAGTTCCTCCGACGAAGGAAGGCAGAGTCGTCGTCACGCGCCACACGCCCCACCACTAAAATTGAAACCGGCAGTGACAAAGCCGATTTCAAAATGAAACAGTCGGGATAAGTGAGTGATAGTGAAGGAGGGTAAAAAATGGGTAAAACCGCCGTCGCCGGAGAAGCTTGGTTTGGCCGGAAAACCACAAAACTTAATAAACAACGGCGAACTTCGAGTATGTGAGAGAGGAGGTATAGGTGGACTTACACGTGAAGTGGCGACCGGAGAGGATGACCGGAGCGCCTCCCCGGAAAATCAGAAATGTCCAAATCGAAAAACTAAACCGATGAAAGTGTAGATCGGACAGTGTAGAGTCTAAATATGTATTTCGTTTTGATTGGCGGTGGTGGAATTGGCCGGAAAACGCGGCGGCGGCGTTCGGAGTTGTGAGGGAGGTGAGAGGGGAGGAGAGAGGAGGGAGCAGTAGAGAGAGAAAGTCAAATTCTTCAAAAACGTTAACTGCCTTTGTTAAAGGCTGGCCAAACACAATTTTTGGCTAAAAACTCAACTAGCTAGTTAGTTGAGGTTGCTAAATGGTTGCCAAACAGACCGTTGGTCTTCATTTTAGACTTTTAGTTAATTAAGAGGTTGAGAAATTGGGCTAAGTACAGTGAACGGCCTATGTTAGTCTAGCTTCCATCTTCTGTTAGTTTAGATTGGATCAGATGCATATAATTTCAAAGTACGAAAGAGAATAAAAAATCATACGTACTACCAATATTTCAAAAGTGATTTTCAAGCACTTGAGAAAATTATATGCACCTCCAATATCTTAAAAGTGATTTCTTTGCATTCCTCGTGAGAAGATGTCAATCTTTTCAGTAGCGCGTACGTAAATACCAAAGTTCGATTACAACAAGGTAATATGTGCATTCATGGAGAGCAGGATTGATTGGTAATCCGTTGATGAAGGACTCGCTATGGCTAAACTTGAATTTTTTTTTTTTTTAACGGTAAAGGGGTGACTCGAACTCCCGACCTATTGGTTGGAAGTGAAGCGTATTACCAACTGAGCTGCACTTCGTTGTTGGCTAAACTTGAATTAGAATCTAAAGAACATGAGTTAGGAGCTTAGAAGTTTGAAAGCTTATAAATAATGGTTATTGCTATAATAAGCTTCCCTTTCGTTTATGTATTTAACACGTTGAATGATCGTTATCGGTGTAGGATCTTTAAAATTTGAAATTGGGCTAAGTACAGTGAACGGCCTATGTTAGTCAAGCTTCCACATCTTCTGTTAGTTAAGATTGGATCGGATGCATATAATTTCAACATCCGAAAGAAAATAAAAAACCGAACGTATTACCAATGTCTCAAAAGTGATTTTCTAGCACACAGAAAATCACACGCACCCCCAATATCTTAAAAGTGATTTCTTTGCATTCCTCGAGAGGAGATGTCAATCTTTTAAGTAGTGCCCGTAGATACCATAGTTCGATGACAACAAGATAATATGTGCATCCAGGAGAGCAGGATTGATTGGTAATCTGTTGATGAAAGACTCCCTATGGCTAAACTTGGATTAGAATCTGAAGAACATGAGCTAGGAGCTTAGAAGTTAGGAAGCTTATAAATAATTGTTATTGTTATAGTAAGCGTCCATTTCGTTTATGCATTTAACACGTTGAATGATCGTTAGGATCTTTAAAATATGAAATTCCGCTGTGTATATTTAGAGTAAATTCTGGTTGTATTTTTCCAACAACATCCTCACAGTTATACAAAATCACGACGACAACTCGAAGACTGGGATATCTTTATCTTAGGCTTTCTTCTTTTCAGCTGAGAATTTATGAACGAAACTAAATGGAACTGAATTGAAGTACAAATTTGAACTAACCAAGGCTAAACTGAACTGAATGATACTGAATTTAAGTTTAAAAAAAAGAATTTAAGTTATTAAAAAAAAACAGAGCCTTACTCACAAAATTGAAAATGCCAGTAATAAACTATTCATAATTGGGGCATCAAATAAGCTCAAGAAGTTTGTAAATTATTCTATGGGAGATGCATAATAATATGTTGCGCCGTGTAATTTACTACGAAATAACATAAAAATGAAGCATTCTGGTATATCACGGGCCTAGACAAGAATGAACACTTCTACGAATGTATGGTTTGGTTTTGGTAGATATGCTAGGGGCAAATGCAATGTATTCATCACTCACAAAATGATGTACTTCGTACGTGTGAGTCTTATGTGTTTGTGTGTGGTGAGTAGATATGAATTGCTGACGGTTTTGTGATTAAGTGAATGCATATCTGCTGTGGTTTGACTGTATTGGCTGTGAAGACTAGAAAAAAGCGTGGTTTCACATTTTATTTAAAATTTAAAGTGCGACTTAGACACGACATTTTTCTCAGTTACATAGTTATAAGTTAGAAGAGCAGTTAGTTTTATCTGTTACAAGTAACTTCTGGTATTATATAAGCTAAAGTGAGCTGTTGAATTAATTACCCACTTCGTCTTCTTCTACAATCAATCGGTGAACGGTTTTACTCCACCGATAATCACCGCTTTCCACCGCGTACTGCCATTTTAGGTATGAATTTATGATGTTCCACTTTGTCTCCCTATTTCTTGCTATTTCCATCATTTCTCTTCGTGTCTCCAAGTTTCTTTCTGTTGAATGTCACGTAATCGACTCCATTTACTTCTAGTTAGTTGCTCACTATTGTAATTATAGAATCCAACTGTTTGATGAAATGCCTAGAAGAGATTGCCTGATTGTTTTAATTCCAATCTTGTATATATGGCGTATTCAATATTGTGTTTATCTCTCACATTCTTCATGCATGTATGTTGTAATTTAGGTTTTTCAACTTTTAGGGGATTAGGATTTCTTGCTCGTTGAGTGCACTTTGTTTCCCAAGAAATAATCAATTTTGTTCTGGTTTTCACTTCTTTTTTCCGAAAAATGCGAATCTAAGGTTTTTACTTATTTCATAACACTATTACAAACATATAGTACATATAAGGTGCAATTTACAGAAGTAAACTTGTTATAGGTCAAGGAG
>JAYMSL010000929.1:0-19767 GCA_036897195.1 Plantago coronopus
AACCTAATTCACACAGATGGTGTGGAGTGGATCAGATCCGACAACCGATTAAGAGCTTCGAAAACTAAGTGGATGGAGCTTATCGAGGTTAGTATGAGGTCAATATATTTTACATAATATTCTGTTTTTATAAAGCACATATGCGTAAATTGATTCCTTATGATAATTTCTTAACACAGAAGGAACCAAGAAATTTTTGGTACTATTTGATCGGGGATCCTTTGTGGGACATGCTTGTGCTTATTTTTGAGGGTCCAGACTTCGATGTTCTCGGATCAGCCGACACTGAAGAGGATGACGAAGACTAGGATCAATTTTCGATCTTTCCATTTGCGATCCAGTATGTATTAGTTTCTGTCTAAGTTATCCTGAGTTGGTACACACCAACATTGTATTTTGTGTAACTTCGGTCCATATTAGTATTAAAAATCTGCTGTAAGGCCTACGGACACCAGGTACTAGTAACACAAACTAAGCAGTGGATTAGGCTCATTGATTCTAATATAAAATTAGAATTTGGCAGTCTAAAACAACTGTGGTTAATTAACAATTTTTATTGTTCCACCACTCCAACCAACCTAAGAGCAAGTACTACAAAATACAAATACTAGCTAGTTTCACAAACATACTGGACAAACAACAATCAAACAACAAATGGAAAATGGAGGAGCAATACAGAAGAATCCTAGCCTCGCTCCTTTCCTGCTCGAGGTTTGTAGTCTATAAACATACGGAATACTATCTTAATTTTATAACATTTGAGTTTCCATTTAAAAGTTCTACTAAAATCATATATGTTTACAACAATGCAGAAGCTCCTTCGCATCAGAAAACAATTATCTGCAATGTTGGTGGTAGGTTCGAGATTAACGTGAACGATGGATCACTTGTTTACTTTGTTGGTTTCAAGAAATACATGCATCGCGTGGATATGGATGAAGTTTTCATGACTCTGCCTCGGCTTCTTGAGTGCGTTCTGGACATGATCAAACCATGGGATCCATTACCAACTGCTTGTTGGTATAAGAAGAAGGGGAGTGAGTGGTCAAATGTCTCAGACGAATAACGCATGATTATGTTGTTGAAAGGATGATGTGCGAGGCTAATGATCGAGGAGAATCGAAGTGTGAGGTTTTCTTCCAAGATAAACTCTTTGAGAAAACAGCCTCTCCTGGCAAGTATATCGATTATATTTTGCCGAAGGTTCTCCGCAAAATTAGCAACTCCTTCGATGAGGACAGGAACTACAGAATTGCTCGTGAACTGCAAAGGCTGCACAACAGTGAGCATTACATAAGGTATAATGAAATGGATCACGCGATTGGGAAACTTTATTACGTATCTGACGATCCGGTTCCACAGACAAATCCTTTCAAGAATCTCGACATTAGGGGTATCCCGACCCTATCATTTCGCCAGTGAACATTGAAGAACGATTAGAGATAAGTGGTTCTTTTGGTAGTTCCATTAATCAACTGTTTTAGTAGGTTTTAAATTTTAATCAGCCTCTTCTAAAAACATGTTTAAAAGTCATGTAGAGGAGAGGGTAAGAGCAGACTTTTTTAAGGTATTCCTGTCTAGCAGCTCGAGTCGGTTAAATGTTTTGTACAAGTCGTTTACGACATGCTCTAATATTTTCGGAAGTCCATTACTTTGCGTTCTATCAATGTAATATGAATCTTTAATAGAACTACTACATTTTCCTAATCCAATTTAGTCATTCAATTAGATTAGAGTACCTATTAATAGTAGTCTTGGGGATGTTTTATGTATCACAACTTCTTAGATTAACATATAGTGATACATATTAGGAAATAATCAATACAATGCAGAGGCTTTAAGAGAAAGCTGGACACATTCAAGACTGCATTCAAGCTAACATTACCTATTCCATGCAAAGTGTGGAGACACTAATTTCTAATCCATAAGATATGCATTCCAAATCAGTGCAACTCTTGAACAAATGCTTGCAACGTTCCTTTACTGAATTTAAATATATCTGAAATGGTTGTTGTGATATTTATTCCATTAGGAACTTATCTAGTTACACAATTGTGCTTAAATACCCTCTCATCTCATTCAAAAAAAAACCTATCTCATCTGAAAATATCCAAAACAAAAACATAAAAAACAATGCATTATCGAGTCCGTCAAGAGCTGCAACAACAACAAGACTTTGTTTTCTATCCGCAAACATGCCTGAAGGGTGATGTCGAGTGGATAGCATTCACTTTGGAGGATATGGCTGAAGATGGAATATGGGATTGAGAGCGTGGAAGTAGACGAGGGTTACGACGAACTGGTGGAAAGCTTCCGACACGGAGAAGGTATAACTAAGACTAGAGATCAGGTGGTTGCTATTGTCCAACACCTACACGAGCGACACACGGTGTTCTGGAACTTGGTGAACACGCAGGGTGTTGAATGGAACAGGAGGGAAAATGTGTTGGAGGCTCGTCGTTCATTGTGGGACCAGCTTGTGGTGGTTAGTATCGAAATATTATGTTCATTGATTCGAAGAAATTTTTCATTCTATCATGTAGTAACTGTTTAAATAATAAATTGCAGGAAGATCCAAGAAATGCATGGTATTACTCTCTCGGGGAACCAATGTTTGGGATGCTTGGCGTGATCTTTGAAGGACCTTTGTTCGACAGGGATGACGGAGAAGACGTTGTCGCTCAAATTGAAACAACGACCGACGAAGATGATGAAGACGTGGACTTATACGTGAACCCTCCAACCCCAGACCAAGATGAAATGTCAATGGAAAATGAATCTCACAAAAGTGGCTCAAGTGATGAAGACCTTGATTAGTAGATGTTTGCCTCTTGAACAATTTAGTTTGGTACCAGGATTTATTAACATCTAGTAGCTTCCTATTTCTATGTTGAACTCGTTTCCTAAGTTTAGTTCATGTATTTTCTTTCAATCAAGTTTGAGTTTCTATAATCAAGCATTGGATGGATCTTCGCTGTTTTGTTGGCATCATTAATCAACCATACATAGAAACAAAATCTAAGAACACATATCTTTCACCATTGTTAATAATTACAAAAGACTTAGTAATAATCCAGGCTTCTTCAAGAGTCGTGGTTGAGGGATACGAACCACTTCGTTCCCCACCTAGTGCTCATATAGTGCTCCTCCGCAGATAGCTCCCCGTCCAGCCTTTCCAGCTCATCTGCATCATCGTGGTAAGCCCTCCAGTTCCAACTTGGCTCAGCAATACTGGGAGGAAGGCAGTATGTAAGCTCCATCTTCCACCCCCTTAGGCTGCCCTCACGATGAACATCTTGTACATAGATTGAGCAGTCAGACCAATCGGGATCAGCAGTAAGCACCTCCCACATCCTAGTGACGTCCTCATTGCTAGTCAGAGGCGTCAAGCAGTTGGGCCACTGAAGTCCAGGCTCGTAGAACCAGATGCACCGAGCCTCGTAATCCTCATCCACATCCATCTGCAGAATTGCTTGCACAAGCTCCTGCAGAGTGAACTGAAATGCAGTCACATTGTGCACAAACCACGACATTCCACCACCGTAATAAGGAGCCGCCTCGTAGTGTTCAACATCGAACCTACCACCGACCTTGACGACAAGCCTAAATCTCTTATACACCCTAGGATTTGGAGGTCCTGAAATCAAAAACCAGTTTAGGAAAATCCTTTAACACCTCTTTAAATTTCAGTTTAGTACTATGTTATGCAACTACAACAATGCCTTAAAAATACCTAAAAACTAAGTGATGTCGAAAACAAAATAAATCAGGTATGATATGGTTCAGAACAGGGTCAATCAAATGAAATTAAACTAATAATACCAAATCATAAATCAAAATCCATTGAAAATCAGAACAAACTTCTTAAAATCAACAACATTTGTACTAACATAATATTCCCAAATTGCATGCAAGTTCTGAAACATGAACAAAATTAAAATTTCACTATTCCAATCTCACTATTAACACTAACAAGAAACAAGCAGGGATAAACAGTCTCAGTACTTCAGGAACAAAGAAAACACACAGCATAAAGTTTCCAATCGAAGCAAAAGTAAAATGCAACACTTCAAAAAAATATCTGAAACAGATACAAAAAATGCAAAACAACAAGAAGGAGGGAAGAGGGTTTCACCTTCTACAGCAACGAATCCTGGAGGACCATGGGGGCGTGCTCGCGCGTCTGAGAGGTCAGTGGTGCTTGAAATGCGGTTGGAAAATATGGCTTGATTTTGAAATCTTGCGGAAGGAAGAAATGGTGCAAAAGGAACAAATGAAGAAGACGGAGAGTTGATCAGGGGAAGTTGTATTGGTGGAGTAATAAATCAAGTGTCATAAATTGATATTTATTTTAAGGGATAAAAATCCTGATATTTTCAAAACAATCATTACTATGCAAATATCAAGATCATAGTTGAAAAAAATGGTTGAGGTTTTGGTTCAATAAATCGAAGCCGACGTTGCGTGTTTAAAATTGGTATCGATAACTTATTTATAAAGATCGTACTAGAATCTGTAATTGATGGACAATTGAATTAATATTTCAGCGCATGACCATGTGTACACGCCTAAGTCAAGTTCTAAATCGTTAAACAAAAAACTGGTTATACTTAGAATGTTATCGAATTTGCTATGTAAATTAGGATTGAAAAGTAACGAAGACGGTATCGTATACTTGGAAACAATAAAACTATTATTTCGAGTTAGTTCGATTAATGACAAAAATTTACTCATAACAAAATTTAAAGGTGAAATGAAATTAATAATAGTTTGCTCTATCATAATCTGTATGAAAACGAAATGTATTACTATTATAATATGACGATTTAAATATTTATGCATTAGCGTAGTCATTTTACTTAAAACACCGAAAACAAGTCTTGTAACATTCAAAATGTTTCAAAACACACAGTTCAATTGTTATGATGAAAACGTATCATTGTTCGGCTGTCTTTGTTGTAACGGCATCAGCTGCTTATTTTATGTCCATATTGGATTGGCCCGTGAAAAACGAAATTACGAGTAACATATTAAAAAAACAAAATATTAGGTACGAAAATACAAGATGCACTAAAAATACACCTACAACTACCAATCACCAGTTGTGAATCAAGGGTGTTAGGGACCTTTTAACCAATAAGTTACACAAATCAACTTGTAGTCGCGTTTTTGAAATACGAACTAAGCAGCAAATGCGTTTCAAAACGCGTCTTGGGCTATGTTTCAAAATGGTCTACCAAGCACCAAAATTCTGGGTTAAAACGCACATTGGGAGCCTGCTTTTCCATTGGGCTTTACACCATGCGAAAATGTGGTCAAGATGCACACTCAAACCAATCAAGCTTTTGGAGTACCAAAATCGAATGCGGACAAATTAAGATATCAAAACTGAAACTTTGACAAGATAAGGTATCAAACAATAATTTTTCCGTGATGATAATAGTAGCAGTAGGAATGACCAAACCTCTTCCAAACAAACAAGTACCAAAAGTGTTTGGCCTCACGTCTACCCTGTCAGGGCAATTTAAAACCCAAAACTGTCACAGTAGTAGCAGAGCTGTGTTTTCTCAAAAACTTATTTTATTTCAATAAATTACTACTAATTTATTATTACAGCTACTTCTCCAGTACTGTCTTAATGGAGCAAGTCAAACTCAAACCCACATACAAAATCTGGACAACTGGACAATTCCATTTCCATTAACAATCTCCCTGCACCCCTTTTGATGTCACCTCAAAAAGGTGAATTTTGACGATTTCCCATGTCCGCCTGCACTCAGATTTCATAGCCAGAATTCTTTTGTCAAGATCACATCAATGGAGTTCAGGAAAGAGAAGCAAGTCCGGTGAGTTTTCTGTTTTTTTTTTCATTCTCAATCTTGTGCGAAATGGACTCATTTACCAGAATTGAATTCCCATCTTTACAGGTTTGAGGATAAGCAAAATCTTGAAGCTTTCTGGTATGGAGAGAAGCAACTCCCTTTGTTCAATAACCAAACGCCTTTTCGTAAATCCGAAAATGGTTACTTAGATAAAGTTCCTAAATTTGGAGGCTCCAAAGTGTTTCCAGAAGGTCAAGAACCGGACAAGAAGACAGTTCTTGATCCCGGAAGTGAGACTGTTTTGAACTGGAACCGCATTTTCTTGTTTTCTTGTTTGGTTGCTCTGTTTGTGGATCCGTTGTTCTTTTATCTGCCTTCAGTTTCATATCAAGACAACCGAAACTCTTCTTGTATGCGAACAGACTTGAATTTGGGGATCATTGTGACCTGTTTTAGGACTTTAGCAGATGTCTTGTACCTGTTACATGTGTTTATTAAGTTTAGGACTGCTTATGTTGCCCCTAGCTCCAGGGTGTTTGGGAAAGGTGAGCTTGTCACTGATCTGGATATGATTGCCTGGCGCTATTTGAAGTCCGATTTCGCTATTGATCTCATTGCTGCTTTGCCTCTTCCTCAGGTGATTTCAAGTTACCCCCTTTATATCACAATTGCCTTTCTTTAATTGAACAAGTTCTAGTCGAAGAGAGGAACATTGTTATACCGCTAGGGGTTAGCCAGATTTGAATCAGGGGAATGTACCTAACATATATGTGGCTGTTGGTGTGTTTTTTCTAGTATCTGTGCAAGTTAGGGGAATGTGCAGTGTGGTTAGTCCTAATATTGAAGATATGCCTATCTCTTAGGCCATCTAATACTAAATTTTGCCTAGCATAATCATTATATATTGTGGTTACTGTGTGTATCATTTTGTAATAGCGTTAATGTGATTTAATTTGGCAAATTAAGCCTTGGTGCAAACGTAGTTGCTCTGATAGGAAAATGTTAATAATAGGTTTGAGCCTAAAAAATGCAAGGTAAGGGTGTGAGCGATAGCTGCACATCCTTCTTTACCACTGCAGAGAAGGGCTGTGCGTTTACTCTTTCTGTAATTCTGCAAGCAGTAGATTTGTTCTCTATATTGTAAACAGTTCCGATATGTTTTCAAGAAAGGCCAAAAGATGGTACCTTGTGGGAAAGCAGCGTCATTGAGGGCTATTCTGCAATACGTTTTTTCTTTTAGTTTTTTCCTTCATGAAACTGACAAAGATAGGTCAGTCACTTTAAGAGACTACTGGTGGCCAAGGGCATAAGTAAAACTTTAAGGGATTATTGCAGCATGTTGATTGAGTAAATTAACAAAGTATATTGTCTTTATATAGCTGTTATTTATGCAGTCTCATATGGTGGATTTAGTAATGATTTGTGCTTCTATATATTTGCAGATTGTCATTTGGTCTATATTACCTGCAATCAGAAGCTCACATGCTGATCATAAGAACAATGCACTAGTACTAATAGTCTTACTTCAGTACATCCCAAGATTATATCTGATTTTCCCATTGAGCTCTCAGATAATTAATGCTACTGGGGTTGTTACAAAGACAGCATGGGCAGGGGCCGCATATAATCTCGTTCTCTATATGTTGGCAAGTCATGTAAGTCTATACTCAGTATAACACTAAATCTCTTTCTTCAGTAGTCGTAATCTTGTATGGGATCAATTGCTTTTTAGTTTTTAGTTCTATTTTTCATTTTTAAACCATATCCGGTGGTCTATTTAATAGGTGTTGGGAGCTTGCTGGTACTTACTCTCAATCGAGAGACATGCAACGTGCTGGAACTCAGCTTGCAGAGATGAATTCAATACTACAAGATGCTCTCTTACTTTCTTGGACTGTGGTACCCTAGGCCATATGGATAGAACAAGTTGGTTAAATAGTACGAGCGTTTATACGAAGTGCAATCCTGACAGTACTGACTATTTTAACTACGGGATATTTGGAAATGCTATTACAAACAACGTTGTCTCAACTCAATTCATTGACAAGTATTTCTACTGTTTGTGGTGGGGTCTGCAAAACTTAAGGTATGATACCTCAACTTCTTCCCGTTACAATTCTTACTGATTTATTAACTAAGAAAGGGTGATTTAGGTGAATTGATAGTCTGATACTTTGGTTCTCTACTACCACAATCTTTTCTTCAGTTTGATATTTCGTGCATGAATTTTGAGTTGTTTTTCTTACTTCTCTTCACAGTTCTTACGCTCAGTCATTGGAGACAAGCACTTTTATTGGTGAAACCTTGTTCGCCATACTCATTGCCATCTTGGGGCTTGTCCTTTTCGCTCATTTAATAGGAAATATGCAGGTAATTTCGCAAATTCCCATGATCTGTTGTTAAGATTATTTTTTTGCTCTAAGAACTACTGATTTTCCATTTATCCCAAATGATATCTCAGACACTCAGTAATATCGCCAAAACCTATTCGAGAGCCTGACGTAGACTCTTTGAAAACAAGCAATTCTGTAAAAAAGTAACCATATAAATCAACGTAATTCTGTCTGTTGCTGCTCTTGTTTATTTGAACCAGTATGTAGTTTCGTTGTATGTCATTTTCAAACGATCACAAAAACGAATGTTCACAATAATATCTAAAAACACCTGTTACAAACACTTCATTTCAATATTTATTCATCATTATCTGAACACATTAGTTTCAAATTTTCAATACATGAGTCAAGTTCATTGACTTGGAGTTCATTTCAATACCAATACAGACATACATGCAATCTATCACCGTGAGGCTTGAGGAGTGGAGACTCAAGCGTCGAGACACTGAGGAGTGGATGAGGCATCGCCAACTCCCAGAGGATCTTCAACAACGTGTTAGGCGTTTTACACTGTATAAATGGTGTACCACGAGAGGAGTCGATGAAGAATCCATCCTTCAGGCATTGCCTACTGATCTCCGTCGTGACATTCAGCGCCATCTGTGTTTGGACCTTGTTCGACGTGTAAGTTTCTGTTACTTGATTTCTGTGGCTCCTCCTACCTCCATATATGTCGAACCAAATTATTGAAAATTACTTTCCTTTCCACTTAATCACTCATTGGATGTTGCCACTGATTCTGGCAGATTGATAGTCTGGTTTTGGAATCAGAAAATGAGGGACTAAGACACTTCTTTTCAACTTTCCGTTCCCTTTAGGTTGCAAACGTTCACTATGTTCACTTATAGCTTTGATGTAAATTGATTTGTTCAAAACAGAAGAAACAAAAATGGAATGGTAGTTGTGGAGTTAAGGTGGATACTTTTAAACTGTTCTTGCAAAATCTATATGTACTTAATGTTAGCACTTATTGAGCATAAACTAAACCTGAGCATTCACCAAATGCCCGGTAATTTACCTGTAACTGTCTTCTTGGCCGTTTATTATAAAGTTCCAATAGCTTCTTATATCATGCTTTTCCGATTTCAGGTTCCCTTTTTCTCCCAGATGGACGATCAACTTCTAGATGCTATATGTGAGCGTTTAGTTTCGTCCTTAAGCACACAAAATACCTATATAGTGCGTGAGGGTGATCCTGTCACGGAGATGCTCTTTGTTATTCGGGGCACATTGGAGAGCTCAACTACAAATGGTGGCCGTACCGGATTCTTCAACTCAACAACGTTGAGGCCCGGTGACTTTTGCGGGGAGGAGCTCCTTGCCTGGGCATTGCTCCCGCGTTCCACCATGAACCTGCCTACTTCGACAAGAACAGTGAGAGCCCTTAGCGAAGCGGAAGCATTTGCACTTAGAGCAGAAGACCTTAAATTCGTTGCCAATCAGTTCAGACGCTTGCATAGCAAGAAGTTACAGCACACTTTCCGTTACTATTCACATCATTGGAGAACGTGGGCCGCGTGCTTCATTCAGGCTGCGTGGAGGCGGCACAAGAAGAGGATGCTGACAAAAAGCTTATGGATGCGAGAGTCATTTAATTCAACTCCCGATGAGCAAACACCTTACGAAAGTGATAAAGACGAGGCGTTCGAAGTGTCTAATACTTCTCAAGTGAAACAGAATCTTGGAGTCACCATATTGGCTTCGAGATTTGCAACGAACACTCGAAGAGGGGTTCAAAAGGTAAAGGATGAGAAAATGCCTAAGTTCCAGAAGCCCGAGGAACCGGACTTCTCAGCCGATCCTGATGATGACTAATTCGGTCAAAGAAGGAAACGAGGCGTACTACAGCAAGGGTAATCGATCAGTATGGAGATCGATATCGATCTCTATGAGCGTAGCCCTAAATAGCCAAGTACATAGCATAAGATCAGGTTCAGAACTCTGCTGAAGCTCACTTTGAGACCTGCTATGGGACTTTTATGTTTGAGCTCCTGTAGGAAAGATTGTTACATACTTACATGGCATAAATTGAGTGATTATTTGAGTTTCTAGTGAGTACGACAAAAACAATATACATGTAAATTTTGATTATTTGAGTCATCCATAGAGACTACAGTACAAGTTAGAACATTTAGATTAGTGAAAAAGGACATGATACATGTAAACTTGGAATAGAGCCTGTCGACTTGTGAAATGTTTATTTTGAAATCACATGATCTGAAATTTGTTTTTACAGTTTTGTTATCTACTACTCCATCCATTCGTTCCACAAAATTTTACCCACTTTTCATTTAGAGAGATAGTTCCATTTAAGGTGTGGACAGTTAAAATTGAGATAGATGAACTATTCAATTGTATTTAAAGTTGGAAGTCATTCATATATTAAAAAGAAGTTAAATGAGAATGTGAGATTGGGACACATGCGGTAGAAATTAGTAGTTCTGGTATGTATATCAGTATATATATAGATCTTTTCCCCAGACTGATATGTCTATAGTGTAATTTAACACTAACACATAAATTTACTTCAGTTGAGGCTTCACTATGATTATGAAAATACACTCCAATGTGTTGTATTATACTGCGACTATCAGTCACACAATCAAAGTTGGATCACTCATTACTTGTAGGTTTTTCTAGCCTGCAGCTCAAAGTAACAATCGCAGCAACGAACGCAAGTTTTGGACTCTGCCAATCTCATCTGCGAACATCTGCCATCAACTTTGGCAACTTGTTGTTTCTCTTCTTCTGCTGATACTTCGCAATTGAATACCACACACCACCAGCTGTATTGATTACCAGACCAGTAACGTTCAGTGCATGAACTTGTACTCCACCCAGTAATACGAACCCCAGGGTCTGCACATGCAAAACAATGAACAGACCGCATTAGTCACTAGCTTTCAATCGTTAATTCAGAACAAAACTTCTTAGGAGTTCTTTAGAATGAAGCTTTCTTCACATACAGTTGAGCCGACTCCCTTGAGCACTCCTACTATGGTAGTTGTTAAAGCAGAGTTGACAATGGTGCACAGGAACATTGTGTAGTTGAGCACTATACCCATCACTAGAGAAAGCAGAAGAAGAACCAAAAATGACAGTGAAGTACTCTGTCCATCAAATAATTTCCGGATGTTAGCATAGATATTACCATAATTCTATACGAAAACTCCATCAAAATGAGAGTAGATATCCATATGAAATACTGCACAGTTGATTGAAGAAGTAAAGCTAATGGATTTCAAATTTTCAACCATGAGTCCATTTAAATACGGCAAGTCTCCTGGAAACTAGTCTCTTTTCTCAAAGACGTTTAAACATTATTAATATAACTAAGAATAATAGTGCTTTAATTCAAAATAGTGTATGTTTTGCATTTTATAAGCAAAAAAAAAAAAAAAAAACAAAAAACATTTAGTGAATAATATTAGTGTTTTAATTAAAAACATCACTGTTTTTTTTAAAAGAAAATATGTCTGCTAAAAAGAGAAGTCTCTCCCCAAGCCTCTGTAATTAAACAATTTTACAGAAATATATCTTAAATGGAATCAGGTACAAACCTTGGTAAATAACACTGACATTGAATCCGGGAATTCTCCAGTAGCTATAATGAGGAAGAGAAGAAAGGGTAACGACAAAACACTGTTATAAAACATGATTTCAACTGATGATAGTCCATCCTCTGCACCTGATTTCTCCACTAGGACAAGGTACATGGTCTGCAATCGAAATTGGAATTGATGAAGCAAATTATGATACAAGGAAAAGAGTGAAAAAGGTATTGTTTTGATGCAAATGTATTTACGCCGTGCTAACATGCCAATGAAATTTATATTCCAAAAGTAAATCAGACCTGGAAAAAAACAGAAGTGAAGGCCATACTATATCCAAAAAGATCGAAAGAAAAATCTCCAAGAGCTGCTACTAGAACGCCGGCAGCAGTCAGAACTACAGACAGAGCGACCTGAAACACAACATGTACATCATATTCATAGAATGGAAAATGAAATTGTGAAATAAAATTAGAAATAAACAATATGATCTCTTCTAAACCTGGAAGGGAAAATTATAAATTGACATAATTCCTAAAAGCTTCTTACTAAACAATGATACAACAATTTTTTCTTGTGAATTAGTGTCTATTTGTTAAACGGCTAAAACAACCTTTTTCTAAATATAGTAAAATATTCTAATTTTCTCAAACATCATTTTGGTTGAAGACAAACATCACTAGATTAGTCGTTTCCCCAGCCAATAATCATATGGCGGAAATCAAGCATCCCTAGTTTAGCCATAACGTAATAATTGCTCTACTTTTTTTTAATAATTACTCTATTTTTATTTTTTTTTGAAAAGAGGGAATTTCATTAATTTAAAGCACGAGTTATAGTCCTAAAAAAAGTAGTAGTAGAGTCATTACAAATTACATTAACTAGCCAAGCTGGGGGCATATCCCAGTTAAAATGAAAAGTACGAGAGAACAGAGATTTATAATCTTGATTCGTAATGACTTGTCCAAAAGTGCATGCACTAGCTTATCCAGCTAACTTGGCCGCCACTTGGTACGTAATTACTCAACTTTGAGGAACAGATGCATGTTCATATTATGGTGTTCATTTTATAGATACTTGTTCTCTAGTGATGCATGTTCATATTTTATAGATACTTGTCCTCTAGTGATGCATGTTCACATTTTGTTCTTGTTTAGCCGTATATTTAGATAAACCAGGATTTTCGGATTTGATTAAACTTGTTAGAGCGAATATTGTGTTAGACCATTTATGGTTAGACAGATACTTTGTTGTAAGTCCAAACACCTATGTTGATATAAACATAGTTGTTTTGATTTATAACATAGGGTGTGTCTAAACATAGACGGTCTAACACAAAAAATTGTGAATTTTTTATTAGATAAAAAAGTAAATCAAGTAAGTATAATAGTTAGAAAAATTAGTAGGGTATTTCGTTAGATTACTAATTTGTTTAAGGTGTATATTAATTTGTAAGAAGCTTTTTCTGTGTCATTAATCTGCAAAAAGTTTTCTGAAACTGTCACTAAGCTACAAATTTCTCACCAAGAAAACATAACTTGATTAGAAGAGCATCTAATATAGTAATATTAGAAACAGAGTTGACTGCATATATTAATGATGGTTAGTGCTCTAACCAAAACAATTAGGTGAAGCTCAGATCATGAGGAACCAGGAAGACATAGCACACAGTAGTTAATCTTATGCAAGTCAAACAACAATGAAAATAAAGAATTACTGACAGTGTTTTCAGTTCTTTTTATTCTGGGTAGTAACTACTGAGATGTGTAAAATCCGTCTTATTCAACATGTCTAGTAAACCTCAATCAGTGAAAGGAGAAATTAAGTCTAATAAACATAATTCTACAAGACGTCAAGGAATAGTGATCTTATACCAGGAGCACATAACAAAAGTAGTGTCAACTATTATTTTAGCATGTTGTTATTTTAGGACAAGATGAAACCGTGTGGTGTCATGTATTTCCAAATTAGATTATTATTTCATGAGGAACGGAATCTGGTCTATGTATGGTATGCGTGAAATGCCTTTTAAGTAATATTTGAACTAAGCAAAAACTTTTCTATGAATTTTTATCTTTTAAATGGAGGTTCTGTTGTCATACATACATATTAGCTTCCTTTTACATCTCTCTTAGACTCCCTATTTACCTCGACTCATAGTTCTCGGACCCCAGTAAATCTAGCTTCGTCGAGGACTTTCCCTTCGAATGACCAAATCCATCCAGGACATGATATCTTATAATTGTGTCGAACCACTACACTCATGCATAGACGAAATGGTAGTGCGTAAAAAGCATATATAAACAGCAGGTATCTGTATGTTTGCACCTCCATATTAAGACCAATAACAATGATGACAAACTCCACATCAGTAACACAATCACTGACCGCGTAAAAGAACGCATACTATTCTCATCCATCTATTAATTGTTTTACACACTGGAAGATGAATCGACTTGAAAGCCTGCTCTGCAGATATGACGACTTCCTAAAAGATGCGTTTCATTATACTAAGCTTTTGTCGCCGGGGTGGGTGGGGGTTGATTCATCACTATCATCATCGTTCCCCAAAAGAAACAAAACATTATCAAAAGTATCCTTAAATCCAAACTAACACTATTGCGGCCATATTCAAGGACCTTAGAACTTGTCAAAAAGGTGATCATCAAGAAGACGACAGATGCATCAGTACAGTGTGTGATGAGCAGAACATATTTGTCTGAGTTATTAGAAGACAGCGAGATTAAATTTGTGTACCACCTACAAACTCCAAAGTTTATATAAGACTACATATTATTGAAGAGGCAAGATAAAATACTGAAATTTAAGTAGGCAAGGAAAATACTTGCATGACCATTCTATCATTCAGTTTTTCATTCACTAGACTACAAAACTAAGAACACATCTAGTTGGGTTGGGGATTCCGTAACTAAGAGGTATCTGGCTTCAATGGTAAAATAATTTCTGGTTATAATCCATGTTTTGTGCACCATTTAGCAAACTCATCACATTCCATACAAATAGATATTCCCTAGGTTACACGAAGTGACATATATGTATGTATCATTTATGGTCTATATCAATATCCTAAAACATTAGTATTGGAGATACTATTGTTATAGGATACATAAGGAAAGCGCCTCAATATTTTCTCATAACTAAATTTTTGAGAAACAAACATAAATCACCAAAGAAACAACATTACTGACACTATAGCAGGCGCTGAACAATTTAATACAAACAGTATGTTCATAACTAGTCAAAATAACCAGCATGATAAAAAAGATGGTATAGTAACCTGGGTTGTAGGTCTCCCCTTTCCAGAAAAGACTCCAGCTATAAGCACAGCAAGTGGTGTAAGCCTCTTAATGGCAATGTACATCGGAATATTTACTCCTTTCAAGCTTGCTAATGCAAAGGCCACATTGGCATTATAGAATAAGGAAACTAAAACAAGCTTTTTAGCCGTCTCTATGTTGAAGTCTCTGGCTTTCGTGTACCCCATTACTCTACCAAAGCGTATCAGTAGTGCTGTCATGAATTGCTGGTAGCAATGCAAACAAAACATAGAAAGTTGTAGACTACTACTCAACCAAATCAGAAATCCAAAATTAGAACCAGAAAGCTGCTTCTATTTCTTGTTACCTGAAGAGTAAGTAGAGTCATCGACTGTGCGTACTGTAATAGCACGGCCTTATTAATGAACACCATAGCCATCGAAGAAACTCCATACGACAACGCCGCAAATATACTGCATTTATGAAATTACAAATCGTGAGGGACAGATCCTACCCTATGAACCTTCTAACTAAAAATTACTGATAACCACCCTTTTAAACTAAGGGAAGTTTCTGGGAGACTGTCTTTTTTAGAACAGTGGTGGTTTAAGCCTTAAGGGGTGAGTTTTGGAATTTAGAAGAAAAAAATATACATTTGGTTAACATCAACACATTTTCTTAAGAAACTCTCTGCGCCTCTCACTGCTCTGTCTATACTATACATTAGGCATGAATCAGCACCACAAATAAGCTGAGGAAACTATACAGATAGCATTCATCCAAGCCAATCAGTTGATATATTACAACACATCCAAAAGATAGTAACAGTCACTAACAGATATGAACAAGAAATGGTAAAATGCTAGCTCAACACAGGTAAACAGCAGTTTGTACTAAAGGAAAGAATGAGTGACCTCAAGTATGGAGGTGAATCCATATTGTTGTCCATCCAGGGATCCGAATTGTGAAAGATTGAATCTTGATGATTAAATAAAGATTGAGAGAAAACCCAGGTGTGGATTGAGTTGAGTGGAGTTACATAATTGAGTCTCCTCCTGGAATGGGGAGAAACGAAAAGGATTCAAGATTGTGAAAGTGTATAAAGGGTATTGAGGAAAAGATGAGAATTCACCAGGAAGGAAAAACGAATCAGTGTAATTCTTGTGGCGAAATCTATCTCAGGAAACAGAGGTGTTTTTTGTTTTGAATTGTTGGATCGATGAATATAGAAAGAATTGAATGCATCAAGAAAGGAAAGGAAAGCGAATTCAACGAGTACTAGATCCAAGATGAAGAAGAATTGAATTGAATTGAATTGGATTGAATGCATCAATCAAGAATGAAGATGAGATGTGGGAGTGGAACAATTTAGTGACCCCCAAAGTAACGGAGGATTCCTGGATTCCTAATCCAACTTGTCATAAACACAGACATGTGTCATGTGTTGTCTCCTTCCTCTGTTAAGTTTTTCACATCCTACTAGTAAACATTGGATTGTGATCGAATCAGATTTGGGTCTTGTCCACTTTCGAGTCTAGTTTGGAATTTGGATTAAGATTTAATTAGGGTAATGCTGCTTTGGAATATATCTGATCTCGTCATCTTCGGGTACAATGTTTATGGTCGTTTCAGTTCGTATCAGTTCTGATTGGATCGATTCAAGTTCAGGTCTTTTTCGGGCGCTAATGCTACTTTCCATTTTGAATCGATTACCACAAGTGGATCAATGTTTTTCTCTTGTTCAATTCATGACACTTCCCTTGATTTCAAGTTCATTTTGTGTCATGTTTCTTTTAATTAAGTATATTTTTTTTTTTAGGGGAAACCTGTGGATTTCATTAATGGGCACCAGCCAAACAAAAGTCTTACAAAGAGAAAGTTGCATGAAAGGAGTAGCAACTTGAAGAAAAGAAAAGAACGAAACTAAACTGGACAAACACCCCGTGCCATATCATGTGCACACGAGTTGCCTGACCGGGCAATATGCGAAAAACAAATGTTCTGAAAGTACTGAAGTTTAGAAAAAATGTTGTCCAAGAAAACACCAAAAGAAGCTCTGGTTTTGGAGTGATCTTTGAGGGCTTGAATGACTGTGAGGCAGTCACCTTCAATCTGAACTCGCGGCCAATTCTGCTGTAGGGCCATTTCAACTGCGGCTTCCGCTGCCATTGCTTCCGCAACAACAGGTTCGGTGAGCTGGGTGATCCGTTTATGCATCCATTTGACAACTCCACCACTGGTATCTCGCGCCACTACACCAATCCCAATTGCCTTCTCCTGTAGAAACAAGGCTGCATCGAAATTCAGTTTAATCACTCCTTCTTCTGGTGCTTCCCAGCTAGTGTGTCTCTCTGGGGGCCTGGGGGCATGATAATGTAGCTGTGCTTCACGGAATCTTCGTAAATAGTCAGCAGCAAATAGTACAAGCTGTGCTGCATCCATCCCTTGCTCGCCATGGAAGATCTTATTTCGATTATACCAAAGGCACCAGGTAATGCAAAAGATGTGACACATCTGATCCTTGGATAGTGTCTTCTTCAGGAGATTAAGCCATTCCCATGTCGTCCGAGAGCCACTGGATTGCGCAAGGACAGGCAGACCAGAACAAGCCCATACGAGTCTCGCATAGGGACAATCCTGAAACAAATGTATATCAGACTCATTGCAATCATTGCACACACAACACATATTATCCACATTCAATTTTCTTTTCACAAGATTCTCTCCAGTAGGTAATATCCCCCGCAATAAACGCCAGTTGAAAACTTTAATCTTGTTGGGGATATTTAAGGACCAAAAGTAAGAGAAGTCATGCGGATTCTGTGAGTGGCTAGGACTAGCCATTCCTCTTATCTGTTTATTCTTCTTCAATCTACGGCTTTGGTGATATGCTGATTTCACCGTGTACTCTCCTTTTTTGTCGTAGTGCCACACTCGAACATCTTCGTTATGTGAGCCCGCAAGAGGAATTTGGGTGATAGTATCAATGTCAGATTCCCAGAAAATGGTCTCCAACAGTTCTCTGTCCCAACTCTTTCCATCAGTGTTAATGAAGTTTGCTACCGCGACAGGGCTAAGTTGGTATAAATCAGGAGTAAAGGGCTGCATATAAGTGTCTCTGGGCAGCCATCTATCCCTCCATACATCCACCTGCTGGCCATTCCCAATGCGCCATCTTTTCCCACTACGAACCAATTCAACAGTCCCTAGGATACTCTTCCAAGTAAAGGAAGCATTTGGGTTGGGTTTGGCATCAAGAATATCACAGTTCTGGAAGTATTTGGCTTTTAGAACACGGCTCAGAAGGGTCTCAGGTTTATTGATAACTCGCCACACTTGTTTACCTAAGAGGGAAGTGTTGAAAGACTCTAGATCCCTGAAACCCATGCCTCCATCCTTCTTACTATCACACAGGCTATCCCAATTAACCCAATGGATTTTCTTATTACGCGCACTTCTCCACCAAAATCTAGCAATGATGGACTCTATCTCTCGCAGGAGGTAACCTGGCAATTTAAAACAACTCATGACATAGGTGGGGATAGCTTGAAGAACGGCTTTGATCATGACTTCTTTCCCTGTTGTGGATAAATTTCTCTCACCAAAGCCTTGGGTTTTTTACCAGACTCTCTCCCTAAGCCAACTAAAAACTTCCCTCTTAGACCTACCCATCTCAGTTGGTAATCCTAGGTACTTCTCATGTTTCTCAACAACCAGGACAGGCAAAATCTCTTTAATCGAATTAATGCAATGAGGAGGCATATTGCGACTAAAGACGACTGTAGACTTGTCCATATTAATAAGCTGGCCGGAAGCAAGGCTATACAGGTGTAACAAATCGACTATGGTTGTGGCTGAAACGGCAGTAGCCTCACAGAATATCAGGGTGTCATCTGCGAAGAGAAGGTGGGATATTCTAGGTGCTGTGGGACTAACTGAGATCCCCTTGATTATGTTTCTTCTTTCCGCATCTAATATGAGTGAACTAAAAGCCTCAGTGCATAAAAGGAAAAGATACGAGGAGAGTGGGTCCCCTTGACGAAGTCCTCTCTCAGGCTGGATATGACCAAAGGTATCTCCGTTAAGTCTTATAGAGTAAGACACGGATTTCACACAGAGCATGATAAGATGAATAAAATTATGCTCAAAACCTAACTTATCTAACACACATCCAAGGAACTGCCATTCCACACGATCATAGGCTTTACTCATATCAAGTTTTAGGGCCATGAAGCCTGTACTACCACTAGTTTTTCTTTTCAAAAAGTGTTTTACTTCATAGGAAACTAAAACATTATCAGTAATCAATCTGCCAGGCACAAATTCTGATTGAGTTTCAGCAATAATAGCATCCATGTGTGGTTTCATTCTGTTGGTAAGGGCTTTGGATGCAATTTTAAAAACAACATTACTGAGGCTAATAGGTCGGAACTGGGTAATTACATCTGGTGACTGACACTTGGGTATGAGAACAATGTGGGTATAGTTCAATTTAGGCTCAAGCACATGGTCATTAAGCACAGCTAAAATACACATAACCACATTACGACCAACAACATGCCAAAATTTCTGATAAAATAAAGCAGGTAAGCCATCAGGGCCAGGGGATTTTGTAGGAAACATATCAAAGAGAGCAGTTTTTACCTCAAGTTCAGTGAATTTGCGAGATAGCTCCTGGTTAATAGCTGGAGTGACTTTCTGGCTCATAGTTTCAATAACTCGC
>JAYMSL010000930.1:0-19767 GCA_036897195.1 Plantago coronopus
AATTCCACCATCGCCGCCGTGTTCGATCGACAGTTCTTCTTTGTGGGAGATAACTCTATTAGGGTTCCGATTTATTGCGGCTTTGAGTTTTAGAGTCGTTTACACCATAATCAACCTTAAATCTCTGAGTTGAACATCAATGCAGATTGAGGGCGGGGCCTCATTGTCTGGGCCTCATCAACAACATAAGAGATCAAGCCATCAAGGTCCTTTAGTAGCCCAATCACCTCATCTAGCTCCTGGTCTGATCTGATCAATCAAAGACGATATGAATGAGTTAGAGACTGATTAACACTCAGGGCCGACCCTGATATTTGGAGGCCCTGTGCGGAATTTATATATAATTGTATATATATATATTAGGTTATAATCCATGATTAGTGAAAGAAAACTAAAAAATGAAAAAATTGAACCCAAGACCTTCCACGCGACTACATAAATTCAGACGTTGTGACCACTGTGCGGTTGAACAGCCCGCACAGGGCCAGGGCCGGCCCTGTTAACACTCCATTAAATTTTAAAATTATCAATGTTTAGTAATAGTTCCGGAGTTTTGAAAAGAGAAAGTTGAGGGTTTAACTCAATGTCAAAGTTAACAATCAATGTAGCATTGTGTTAGAGGCTCAGAGCATTAATATCAATTCACCTAAAATGGATTTTGTGTCTAGATATTGACAAAAAAAAACAGTGAATCGAATTAAAGTAAATTAAATTGTTTATTTAAATTGAACTGAACTGAATATAACTAAATTTAAGTTGAATCAAATAGAAGTTTAGCCATAAACCCCCCTCAAACAGAGGTGGAATCATCAGGATTTAAAGTCGGGGAGGAGAAAATAATATTTTTGAAATTTAATAGTGAGAAATGCCAATATCTTCAAAAGTTCAATAGTGTAAATTTGAAAAATTGAATGAGACGAAATGTCAAAATTTAAGTTGAACGACCGTCACTTCACAGTTATCACCACCACCATGTCCCCGCCCCTGCCTCAGAACCTGAGAACGAGTGACCATTAATTTTGGAGATAATCTCTAACAACTTGTCACAAGTCACAAATCTGAATTTTCTTCTTTTCACTTTAGCCATGTTGGATATGGTTTCTAGAATGGAGGACTTGAGCTTTTAATAATTAGTGTAAAAAAGTATCTAGTATGCAGCAAAATGAGCACAAGTTTAGTTTTGTCTCCTTCACGTGCGGAATCAGGCCCGATCCGCCCCTCAACTTTCCTTGTAAGTAATATTTACTGTTCTTTAACTTTTGAATCCTCGAACTCTCACAATAATCGTGCATATGAAAGTTCGTCCCGAGTTCGCCTTGCTCCTTCCTACAAGTGCATGCCGTAAATATTAGCACTATGCATGCAGCCAGCTAAAGCACAACATCTCAAGCATGACTTTTCACAAAACATTATAAATTTCCACTACGTAGTAGATAAGTAGATATATTAGCTTAGGCTGAACAAGCATACACGAAACGGCTCCTGCATATTTTATTCATCTTGCCTGGTCCAGTCAGTTGGCAACTCCAGAGGGAAACCTGTGTATCTATTCAAGACTGTATCTTTACAAACAATTTTGATGGCTCAAATTCTAATAATTAAGGCCCAAGTTTTATGAGAGTAGGTCCATTTTTTTTATTAATCGACAACTATTACAAACTATTACTACCTCCGTCCAAGAAGAAGCTTCCCGTTTTGTTTTGATATTCGTTTTTCGGTTGCAAATTACTCCAAACTGTTATTGAACAAAAAAAATTTCAAAATTATATTAAAATATTACCATAACTACACATTCTTAATGTAATTTTTCTATTTTTTTTTACCAACATAATTTAGAGTAATCTACGACCCAAAAAAAGTCAACAAAACTAAACGGGAAACATTTGACTGGACGGAGGGAGTACAAAATAGCTCATAAACCTCTAAAGATGCATTCTCTACTTGGCTCGAATCCTAAACTTTCTACTGGCAAATCCTCTCCTCCACCGCTAAATTGTGAAACGCTATAAACTTTATTTAATGCACTGTATCAATACTTCATGAGCGAAACTGAAGATTTAAGTATCACGCCATGTAAACACCTAGTCTAAGTATGTTCTTTGCCTTAAACTTCAACTAAATATATCAATGATCATAACTCATGTGATAAATTATCTATAGTTAATCCAAAAGATTACCATCTCGTAATATGTCATGCACTCTATATACATAAAACAATACATACATCCAAGAAAAGTAGATACATACACTATGCATTATCCATCAACGACTTTTTCAAATCATGCAACTCAAATACTAAGCTTACACGAGAGTGACGCAAAACGCAGCGTAAAATCACAATACTTGGCCATATTTTTAAAAGTGACTAAATCTCCTTTAGCTCGTGTTTGACGAGTTCAAACACCCCAACAACTGATAGAACCGGCCCCAGATCATAAACAACACAAACTACCCAATAATACTTCATCTTTTTTCCAATATTATATTCACTAATTTCAAGCTTTAAACACTTATATAAATCCCCATACTCCATTGACTATTGCTCTTCAACATACTCACCCCCTTGATCTCTTCCTAACTAACCTCACTTGCACACATTGTCATCACCAAATACGCCACCAGCTGCAGCCACCGTTTTGACTTTCGACGTTGATCATGGACATGTCGGACTTCTCATCGGGGCGTTCTCCGAGGAGGGAGCTTCAGGGTCCGCGTCCTGCGCCATTGAAGCTACGAAAGGAGTCCCACAAGATCAAGAAACCGCCGGTGGCCCCACAACCGGCTGGCCAGTCGTTTCAACACTATCACGCGCCACCGCCACCACCGGT
The DNA here is from genome assembly GCA_036897195.1 of Plantago coronopus. Classification (NCBI taxonomy): domain Eukaryota; kingdom Viridiplantae; phylum Streptophyta; class Magnoliopsida; order Lamiales; family Plantaginaceae; genus Plantago; species Plantago coronopus. Next base: position 2,829 of record JAYMSL010000930.1, read on the forward strand.
CATAATCTACACTGTCTCCCCGAAAATAATCCATGCAGAACCAAACGAGTTCATGTCACTGGTACAGCGTTTGACCGGCCCTGGTTCAAGCTACAGTTCATCTACAACGTCGTTGAATCAGCCTCAAAGTTCATCTTCGGGGTTTGTTAGTCAAGAGAGATGCGGTGCGGTCTCTCCAGCAGCGCGGTTTGCGTCAATTGAGAAGGCGAATGCGCCGAATGGGAGAAAAGCAGCAGGTGGTCTTGATCATGCAATGGAAATGGAGCAAGGTGTAGAGATTGGAACAGAATTGATCCAGAGAACAGGTCAATTTCCAGGAATTCTATCTCCAAATCCTAATGCTCTTCCTCCAATCCATCCGAATTATTTCTCCCCTCAATCCGATTCGAACCCCTTAAGTTTTTTCTTCGACTTGAGTCCGGTTTTACATAGTAATAGATACGGCTCAGCCAATAACTTCACCATGCCTAGTCCTTCATTCTTATCACCCCAAATTATGCCCTCTCCAAACACCTTAAATCTCTTAAACAGTCTTTACGAGTTTTAGCGATTTGTAGAACCATTCTTACCTACAGTTATAGATCTTGTGGTTAGAAATGCGATATGTAATTCGATGACATTCTATAGCAAAAGGACTTGTAGTTGATTTCATTTGAATTTTGGCTTGGACTTGTGTTGTTTTGTTCTTGCTTAGTCAAGGGTAGATTGTGAAAAACTTCTGTTGTTCTTTTTAGTGATGCACCTTTCCGGATTGTCATCTTTCACACTTGTTTTGCTCTTTTTCTTCTTGTTGTTTTGCTCTTGTTGATACACTCACTTTGAACTAGCTCAAGACACGTGTAGATCAGTAGATCTTTCCTTTAGAAGTGGAAAATTTGGTACAAGAAGACAAACATCTCTTCATATACAATCAAATCACAAATTTTGTTTTGAGAAATAGTGCGACGAACATAAGAAATGCTCACTACGACTAGATTTCACTTTGCACGGACAAAACGCAACAGAAGGATGTATGTACATCTTAGACTCTGTTCTTTTCTGAACTGAAGTGCAAATTTAAACTAACCAAAACTAAACTGAATTGAACTGGACTGGACTGAATGGAATAATGGAATGGAGTTGAAAACATTCAAGGAAGATGCTGAAGATTAATAACAAGAACTGCATTGCACTAGCATATACAGAATTGACATGCCAAAGTACAGCACCTAAACAAGTTTGCACACTTCAAATAGCCCCTCCCCAAGTCCCGGGTACTCGAAACACCTAAACCAACACAAACGCATGGAATACAGATAAATCATCATGATATCAGTTAGGACTTATGTCAAAACACTTCGCAACATTCACCAGCCTTTACAATACATATCAAAGTACATAAAGCTCAAATTTGAGTTTGCATTCAGAATTCCTAGTCTCAGTCCGAAAATCAACTAAGGGCCGCCCATTCTGAACAGAATCACTTTTACTCGAGTACATTTTTGTTATTTATGCTAAAGGTTAGTGTGATATTAGTTAATGCATAATTAGAAATGGCCAATAGGTCAGGGGTTCGAGTCGAGTCACCTTTGCCTCTTGAAAAAAAAAAAAGAAATGGCCAATACAATAAGATAATGTAAGATTGTAAGGTAAGTCCAACCATGCACCTACAGAACAGAAGCATATATATATATTGATATAACTATAACCAAGGAAATCATGTTCCTGGTATTCCACAAGTGTAAAAGGGGGTGTATATAAAAGGCCAAGACCCAGTGCGGTTACAATGGTTAGCCCAAGCGAGTATGCTGCATCTACCAAATTTGGTGGATTACTATCCGTAAATGAGATCTAAAAACTCACTGCTGGACAACAAAGATCATACATACAAAACAAAACAAAATATCATGTCCAAAGAAGTTGATTCAACAAGAGACATGCCCACAACTGACATTGTTGCTCACAGACGAAGAGGATTCCAGGCATTACCTATTTTTAGTTAACCCCAATCAAAGTCCACTTTCTATGGATTTTCCTGCTTGGGTCCTTTAAAAACTCCCCATATGTAATATTTACTTTGAAATCCTGTAAAACAGATTGGTGTGAGTGTAACACTCGAGCAAGAGCTAGAAAGCAGTTATGTATGGCGGATAGACTTTAACTTACGCCAATAAGCCAGTGGTAGTTCTGTCGATGTAAAAAGCAAAAGATCAGCATTCAGCATCCTGCCCTTCATAGCATATTCATTCTTCCTCATTTCCTCAACCAAGTTGTCAAAGGCCCGTTCACTGGCATAGGAAAATATTAAGATTTAAATTATCATAGAAAACAGGTCTCAAAAGGGCACAAAAAAAAATGCAAATTGCAAATTTGCAATAACAGTCAACAGGTTTTATCAGGGACATAAAAAATTATTAACTGCAACAGATGGAAAATATATTTTGATTTACAATACCTTATATTCGATGGAAAGAAATAAAGTGCAATATTTTCGCCAGTGGGTGGCGATTCTATGAACTGGTTTGGCAGTGCATCACTCTTAGGGACCATTTCGAGCTGAAGCACTGTCTCAAACATGCTTGCCTCATCAGCTACTTTTTCACAGGCTTTGCTGGACAAGTGAGCCATGAGCCCATCCAGTGCAGGTTGATTTCGGTTCCGGATCTCAAAACTTCCCCTGCAAGGTATAGAAGTTTGAAAATTGATGTAAATTTCCTGTCTTTGATCTGCTGAAAACAAAAACATTTCCATTCTGGCAGAACTGAACGAATAAAATGAATACATTGCAAACATGATTATGTGTTTGAGTACTGCGTTGGAACTTTTCGCACCTCCAAACAGGCGTGGCAAGAGGTTCAGCACATGCATCAGGATCAAGCTCTGAGGAGATAAGCGCATCTTTTGCAGAAGACTCACGGACGTTGCTTCTGATATAAGGTAAAATAGCTCTTGCACCTGTTTCTATACTGAGTACATTTCTTGGACTTAAGCTCTTAACCTCGCATGGCATGTCAGAAGAAGTACAATTTTCCCATGCCCTCTTGAAGGATCCGTTACGTGATATAGCATGATTAGCCATGCAAGGCTCAGCATCCGATTCACGGGGTCGCTCGGATGAGCAACTTCGATATGTCTGCTTCAAGACCTCTTTTTCCGTTCCTCTGGCTTCTTTATTAGGCAAAATAGACTCACTTGCAGATTTAGAATGCTTCAGGATTTCAGTATCTATAGATTCCTTGCCAGAGCTATTCCTCTCTCTCTCCTTGGTAGAACTTACCAATCTTCTCTTTTCTTTCAACTTTTCGACAATGAGACTCTCATCTAGTAAGTTAGCCTTCTGCTGTTGATTATCCTTGGCCTTTACCCTCTCCAGCTGAATACAATTTTCTGACTCTTTCACACAATTAACATTGTTTTTAACGTCTTTCATATTTTCCATATTTTCAGTACTTGCCTGAGATGGAGCCTCATGATTTCCAAGAGAATAACATCGATCACAAATCCAGTGAACAACCTCATCAAACGTCTCCGGAATTTCGCCCAGGCAATAACTGAAAACATATCATATACACATCAAAGTTTAAACAGCTTACATCATATATCCCTACTGCTGCATACTAAAAGTAGAGCTCACAGACGTAAAAGAAGAACTATAAACACACATCGATCATGCTGCCTTGCTTACCGGTGAACAAAAAATTCAAGACAATTAATGCAGTATACTTTTGAGTTAGTGATCCCTTTATCACCACACTGCAAACATACCTCCTGGCCCTGACAGAAATTAACAACAAATTAGAGAAAATAAGTACTAGGGTCAATAAAAATAGAATTTTTAGAGTTTCTTCAAGAGCAAAAGGTAAATTACCAATTTACCAACAAATTAAGAGCTAACTAATGATGATCAATAACGAATAAACAGAAATAAAAGCAAATGCGGCTAATCCTACCATATGATATAAATGTATCCAGCACAAAAACAGAAATTCTTTATAAACATAAAGAGTTCAGCTCTTTCATTCATTATCACATGCCATTTTCATTTTCAGGATATTTTCCATTTCCTACATTTAGGTATTGAGCAAACTTAACTTAAATTCAACTAAGAGTAAAAACTATCAATTTTTAAAATAAAAAAAACTGGGTGCAAGTACATATAATATCATCAGAACAGTATGTGTAATTCTCTAATCATCAATACAAACACCGCACCAACAAAATTATGTCTGTGAAGACGCACATGATCATATTTTTACACAAAGTTACCTACCTTTTTACACACCTGACATACTAAAAATGCAAATAAACAAGCAAGCATTCTGCATGCATACACGACTCAAGCAAGCAATATATACAATGTATGTTTATGCATATAACAATCACATGTTTCTGCATGATAGGCAACACATATAAATAACTGCATTCCTATATATGTCCAGCAAACCAACAAACTATTGAAATTTAAGTAAAAGCAGCTAATTATTTTTTGGGAAACGCTTGTGCCTTGTGCTTATGGCGTTCAGGAATATTTGGATTAAGTGGGTGAAACTGTGTGTAACCACAACTCAGTCATCGATCTTAATTAATGACCCCCTCTCACCATTTCTCTACTTCATTGTTGCGGAAGGCCTAAGCTTAATGATGAAAAAAGCGTTCCTTCGGGAGTTTTTCAGCCTTTTAGAGTGAGAAAGAAGTTGGCGGGAGTGTCACACCTTTAATCTGCGGACAACACAAAAAATTTTAGGGAGATTACTGCGGAGAATGTGAAGGAGTTGAAGAGCGTATTAAGTTGTTTCGAATATGTGTTGGGGCTGAATTTTATTCTCTCAAGATACTTGTGTTATGGGAGTCGGAGTGGAGGATGGAATTCTTCAGGGCTGGGAGGATTTATTAGATTGTGAGGTATGCAAGGTACCTGTTTTGTACTTGGGCACCTCTTTGTGATAAAGAAAACACGAGAAAGATGTGGAAGGTTGTCGTTGAAAAGGTTGAGAAGAGACTGAAAAATGCGGAAATAGCTTCCTTCTTTAGATGAAAAGATCGTCTTGTTGAAATCAGTGGTTGGCCCTCTCCCTTCTATATTTTTGGAAGCGGCAAAGTAAGGATCAGTAATGGTTCCCCATTTCCCCATCAATAGTAAATGGTCCTCTCCCTCTTTATTTTTGGAAGCGGCGGCAAAGCGAGATTCAATAATGGTTCCCCATTTCCCCATCAATAATGGTTGGTCCTCTCCCTCTTTATTATCTATCCTTATTTCATAAGCAGCTACTATCAAAAGAATGGCTAAATAGACATCAATCTTTAAGGGTCCCCAAGTAGGATGCATAATCAATACAACAGATAGACCGACACATATAAATCACGTCATATTTGGAAAACCTAAGATTTGATAATTTAGTTAACTAACTAAAGATAAGCAACAGAGCACACGTGTACTACAGCACATCCAAGCCATGTATATATAGCATTAAAATTGAAATACTACCAATACATGTCCCTGATAATTCTCCAGCAACAATTCCAAGAAGAAACACGATCATGTCACCATAACATCATAAAAGTCCTGTATAAATACCACTTCTCTAGTTCAGATACAAATGGAATCTGAGACCCAAGTCTCATAAGATCTAGGTGCTGTTAAGTGTTAACAATCAACATAAAAGACAAGTATAAGATGGTATTTAATTTCGAACAACAGACGTATTAGGTTGTCTAACAATTGAAACACCAGCCAAAATTTTAGCAACAATCCCCTAAATTGCATGCACAACTAGGAAATCACAACACCACCCGCCAAATGTAGGTAAATACTCCCCTAATTTGCACCCATCTAAGTTAGATAGTCTACAAAAGACGTTACTAACTTCCAAAAGCATAAGCAAATACATTTCAAATACAAGAAAAAGGGATTTCCAAAGAGGCAGCAACCAGTTCAGAACAAATTGCAGATACACCAATCAAGCTAATTACGAAATGTTCACAGTAATGCTATTGCATCACATCACAAGAGTTTCAAGTAGGAAAAGAAGAAAGGTAGCTTACCATGACCGTACACGAATCAGTAAAGCTCAGAAGAAACCGGAACTGTGAAATTGAGAGTAGATGGGCTGGTTTTGAAGAGGGGAACAATGCAAGAAACAGTTGAATTGGAAGAAGCGCGCTTAAATGAAATTTGATTGAAACCCTAGGTTTAAATTCAATTCGAATGATGATTTTGAATGATCACTGGAGAATGTTCGAGCTAACCGGAAGAAGACGAAACCGTACCGAGTGGTTACTGAAACTGAAGCTGATGAAAATGAAACATGATTTGAAGGGCCTAGTTCGTAATAAGCATTAGACTAGCCTAACTCGATAAGACCATCCGTTATAGACTTATGGTGACCCTTTACTGTTGTTTCGACTTTCGAGTTCGCGACCAAAAACTGCTACTGTGGTATGATCACGATAATATTTTTTATTTTATAAAAACTTTCGAAACTTTAATGATAGTTTTATATTTATAATGTTCAAATGAACTACTTTTTAAGAAAACACCACCTAAATTATTGCGCGCGACCACTCCAAGACTAGCTCGGTTACATTCACGCGAGATAGATCCATTGATTTTAGTTGAGGATCTTGATGGCGGCGACCAAGTAACATCTACATCCGGAGGTTTAAGGAAAAACGGTTTTCAAAATAATTAAAGAAAGAAAACCGTCCTAGTGAAACTGGTGATAGAAGTTGAAAATCACTGAATTTTCACAACCGATAAGATATTATTAACAAGATAAGCTGTAACAACCGCTTTGCACTTCAGACCGAAAATTTTCGGTTTTTAACTCAAACCGGACCAAAACCGAAAAACTTATAGGGACTGAATAAAGACCAAACTCAAAGGCAGATGAGCTGGTCTAAACATGTTCGTTCAATACGGTTCCAGACAATTTTTCGGACTGGACCGAAGTTGCACACCCATACTTTCTCCTATTATCATTAAAATTCAATATCAAACACACAAATTCAAATTTACAACATTATTTTTAATAAATAATATCAATTCAAATTTGTTCAGTCCACTTCGAATTCCAAACAATTATTATATATTTCATATTACCAACTTCCAAAAGATTCATGACGCATACATTAAATAACCTTAATGTCACAGAACATTAATATTATTTAGTGGAATATGATACATTAGTGCACGACGTAAATTCCATTTAAGACCTAACCAATATTAACATCCATCTATCCAAATCAGGAAAAAGAGAGTCCCTAAGTCCAAAAGCGACAAGAGAAACAAAAGTGAGAAAAAAAATCACCAATAAAATCACTAGCATACTTATGTAAACTTCTACACAATGATTTCTTCTTTGAAATCTTGCTTCTCTTCAGCTTCCTCCTTCACAATCTCTTTGTTCTTTCCCCAAAGAACACAGAACAGTCCTCCAACCAGTAAAACGCCTCCGAATATACTGTAAATTTTGGACAGTCGTTAGTGTCTCGAGGAATTCGGTTCCATAGAAAGTTAACATTAAATTGTAGGTTCAAACTCGATATACTTACTACCTCGTAATTCGAGGTACAATTGTAAATTTTGGCATAAGATCTCGGATTTTTTACGACATGTGGTAAATATGAAGGAGATTACATACCTTCCAAGATAAAGTATCTCATTCCATAGGAAGGCTGAAGAGATGGCAGTAATGATGAGTGTCAAGGGAGTGAACGAGGATGTAAATAGCGGCCCTTTGTCCTCCACAGACAATAGTTGCAACCAATAAGATATTCCAGTCACCACTATCCCCTGTCATTTTATCCGAATGTCACCCATTATTTATCGATCAGATACTAGGGACGTAACCAGCTATTCTCTATTGATTGATTTAACTTACACAGTATGCCACGGCGAAAAGATTGAGATCCCATTGGAGTTTCCACGATGATACGTTCCTTTCAATGGAAATAGCCCACAGGAATGATTGTATGCAGCTGAAGAGGCACTCGAACATTGTCAGGCGGAATTTTGCTGGATACTGCTTCACTAAAGGCGCCTAAAATCAAAGAGTGACAGATTATAAGGCTCTGTTCAGTTCATCTTTGAAAAATTGGTGAATCTTGTTTGCATTCGATAAGGTTTAGTTTCGTGAGGAACTAACCTGCAAGACGATTCGCAAGGACCAGACAGTGTTGCCTAAAAGCATGAGCAGACAACCTTCCATCCACTTCTTGCTGCTGCCAGTGGAACTCACTGTACTATAGTTTGTTTTGTGAATGGCACTGGACCAATTCAAGAAATTGACTTGCGGGCCTTTGACAAAAGCAAACACGATTGCCCCGAAAAGAGTCACCACACAGCCCAAAATCTTGAGAAGCCCGGGAATATTTATCAATGAAGATTTTTCAATCCTGTGAATTTTTAGAAATATAGTATCATTTCATATTTTCATTAGAGATCTTGTGAACCATAAGTTGTTAGTTCTCAAGTTGTATACCTAAGGATAACCGCTATGAGGAACGTAAGTGCAGGAATCGTGGTGATGCTGGCGGAGGCGAACGTTGCAGACACATAATTGAGTGCATATGTGTAGAGATTCAGGCTTAATGTAATCCTGAAAATGAGAGTGGTGGAAAATATTGTCAAGTGGAATTCGGATTTTCTTAGAGATGTTCTCTTGTTTCAAGTTTCATACCCGATCAAAGACATGAGGAAGATGTTCAGGATTAAGCTACATGTCATGGGCTCATCTCTTTTCCTGTCAAAGATGAAACATGTATATGGATCAACACACCAGAGGCATAAAAGTGTAAGAAATGGTAGTAGTAGATTTGAAGTAGGTTTAGAGGCCCCAACACATCCAACTGAGATGTTGAGGCCCTTGAAAGTTGAGCCTAACGTATTTAGAAAAAAAGAACGTATCACGTTGATTTAAAAACATTAGAATTAAATTTTGTAATATTTTATAAAAGAAACAAAGACTTTTTGGCCTTTACCAAAAAACAAAAAAAAAAAAAAAAACAAAGACATGTTCTCTACTTGAGTCATGTGAGGCTAATCCCTCTCTTTAATTTTCCCCTCGAGTCTTAAGTGATATGATGTTTCGACTAGTCGAAGAATGACGTGTACTAGTGAGAGGTGTAGGTCCATTATACTATAATGAACTCTTTATTGTAGTTGTGTAATCTTAAGTTTTTGTTGTCAAGGTCGGGACGAAGATGCGTTGGGAGTAAGTGGGGCTCTAGCCGCACCCAATCCCAAATAAAACATGTGTAGTTTTTTTTTAAAAAAAAATAATAAGTAAATATATTAAATAAAAAAACAAGAAAAATAATTAATGAAAATCAAATTATAATTTTTCTTTCTAAATACTTTCTTTTCTTGAATAATGTCCTATGTAATTTCTGGAAACTAGCTTCGTCATGAATGCAAAACTTTCTTGAATACTTTCTTGTTGATATGTGCAGAAATTCATGGCCAAGTCTGATTCGAGCTTAATTAGCGTCTCAACTCTTTTGAAAATGGAAATAATTAAGAAACCACTATTGTGAGAAAACAGGAAATTAAAACTCTGTAGGAAGCAAATGAACCTGTCCATGAAGAGAGCGAACGGAGCCAGGAAGACGGTGGCAAACGCCTGGCGATAGGCAACAAAGACGTACGGGTTCATTCCTTTCGCAATGACTGCTTTCGAGACCAGAGTCATACCTGCATATGCAATTTGTACAAACACAATAGCTATATAAGCCTTGTGTTTCTTCAGAAGATCACAACATGATGATGATATTGTCATTTTTTTAACTAGAAAGTTTTGTTCATGGAGAGGAAGTTGATTAGAATGAAGAGCAAACACATAATACTAGCTCACTTATATAGCTAGAGCCTAGATGATGCTCGAGCTTACATGGAGTTACATTATTACATCCAACCATGAAGAAAGCTAGCTAGTTGGACAAGGTAGGGTCATATGATGTGGTTCCGTATACTTGGGTGGGATATGTATGTGGAGATTGAGCACGGGAAATGGATGGAAACAGAATCCTAGAACTAGAATTATTATGCATTCAAATGTTTATCCAGGATGTGAAGAGACCAAGTATAGTAGTACTATAGTGGACTAAATGTAACGCGCCATATTTTACAAGACGAATTATTAAAAATAGAGTCTTTTTGTAGAACGTAAATCATAAAATCAGACGAATTTGAATTTTGAAAACTTAGTTCCTGAACTTTGTAAAATATGTATTCTATTACATATAACTTGCATGGAGAACCTCATAATGTTAAGGGATTTTTATCACCGATTAGGAATAACTAATATGGCCGTATATATAATAATTTATAATTTAGATATTTGTGTAGTCTAATTTTATTTATTTTTTATAGATATTTGTGTCAATTCTAGAAGTGCCCTACCATCGAAACTTTTACTAAAACTTATTGCATCAACCACGACGGCACAAAGTATCATTTGGGGTCACATTAGCAACTAGCTAGTGCAATGAAATTCACTACAAAATGTACGCTAATCTCCAAATTTATAATGTGTACAATTACGAATTATGACAATTTGATAATTACTTTGACAATTGATCCGGATAAAGTTTAATGGAACGAACAATAGCAATTTCACTGAGATTGAAACTGAAGTATCAGCAACCACTTAATTATGAATTGCAATTAATGGTGTTCCATCAAGAAGTGTTTGGTTGATCAGATGGATCATCGTTCTGGTGAGAATAATAATGCATTTATTTCTCTTGGATCTTTAAAGGGAGAAGATGATGAATCGGCTCGCACTTAGTACAAAAAGATGTACTCTTATTCTTCATCAAATCCTCACATGATTTTTTACTAAGCTTTTGTCCGTCGAGTTTAATCAATAACAAATACCATTAGTTATTCACCTTAGCTTTTAAGGGTACTTACTCCGTCCTATATTCGACTTCTCATTTGATATTGGGTCAAAAAATAAGAAAAATAGTATTTTAATTAGAATATTGGGTGGAGCTGAAAAGTAAATATATTAATTGTTAGTGAATTTGAAAAGATAGATAGTTAGGTCAAAACGTTTATAGCCGAGTAACAAGCTGAGACATCTCAGATACAAGAGATCACGGGTTCTATGGATGATTATATCCCTGAAATAGGTGATTATATCCTCTGTATTGAGACTTGTAGAGTATTTGATTAATATTGATTAAATGAGAAGTTTCAAAATGAACATCCAAAATAATAAAATAGGAAGTTTAATATGAACGGAGGAAGTAGCACCTAGGAAGTTAAAATTAACCCCACCAAACATCTTTCTAAAAGTTGCAATCTACTTCAGTAGCTCTATAAAATGAAATAAACAGAAAACTTGAAAAAGAATAAACAGATTACAATAAACAAATAATTAAGCACCATTCCAATTTGAATTTCCCCCACAGAGGTTTCAATCAAGTGTGCCTGGTACACACTATTCAGTTTCTTCATCCGTACAACAAAATATCACCCACTAAATTAACGCACAGTTTTACAAAATGAGTTAAAATCATGACGTAAAAATGAAAAGGTAAGTGGGATATGTTGATTTTTGAGAATGTGTTGACTGTGGTAATAAAATTGATGTTAAAATAATGTTTTAATGTGTCTGGTACCTTCATTATTTGGTAATGGGTAAGGTTTTGTGGAACATCCAAACCTGAAAAGTGGATAAAGTTTTGTGGGACAGAGAGAGAGGGAGTATGACTTACTACTTCCTCCTCCGACTCGTATCGCACAAAACTTTCAATTTAACTTTTCAGTCAACAAATAAAGTTCTCCCCCGTTCTTTTACAACATTTCCAAACTTGAACTTTGACCGTGAAGTACTCTAAAATTATGCAACAAAAAAATATTCAAAAAATTATATTATGAAATAGTTAAGTACAATTATCTAGCATAATTTTATTACATTTTTATACGTTATGATGTAAGAGTAATTTGCGGTCAAAGTTCGAAAAAAAAAATCAAGCTTATGAAGGTTGTAAAAGAATAGAGAGAATGGGAGAGATCTTTAAATAAGATATCAAAAATGACAAAATAAGAAGTTTCGGATATGACCAATGAAGTAGGAGTTATAAAGGTGACCGGCCGTTAAGGATGCAACAGTTTACAATAAAAGGTTTGAGGTTCGAACTTTGATGAATGTATAAGGTGGTTTAGACATATAGTTATAATATCAGTGCAGAATTATGGAACTAAAGTAGCATATGAGTATGTGAAGATTATAAAAGAAATATGTTTAACACTAATCAAGATCTTTTCTACTTTTTCTCTAGTGAAATGAGAATCGACTTCCACATGTGTTTTTCTTTCATGAACATTGGATATTTGTAAGATGAATGGTAGATTGGTTGTGAGTTGCTAAATTGATAATTAAAATGGTGCGTGTAAAGTGCATATTTGGGAAACAGTTTGCAACATTAAGAAAGATATGATGAAATTGAGTTGGGTACACATGTACGGGCTGATTGACACTCGGTTAAATTTTAGAGTTATCGGAATTTATTAATTCAGAAATAGTAACCAGAGTTTTGAAGATACAAAAAGGAGGCTTAAGATGAATTTTTTGGGTTACTTAGTTGATGAATAGTATTTGGCCTTAATTCAAAATCAGAAATTTTGTTTGGCATGAGTTAAGGGTTTTGTAGGTTGTAACTGGGAATAATAGTAGGAGTGTACGAGTGTGTAATAGATGTGTAAGTGGTGGGGTATGTGTTTAACAGTTTAAAAGATACATGTGTGGGGTATATGTGGGGTGTGTATAAGAATGGTGTAAGAGTGTGAATTGAATAAATAAGAGGAAAAATGTAAGAGGGAGAGAGAGAGATATAGACTAACTTTACAAAATGAGTTAAGGGCGGAGTTAACCCTATGCCAAACAGAAAAACATTCGATTTGGGTTAAAGAGCGCTTAATCCAGAACCAAAGCCTATGCTAAACAGTACGTTGTTACTTACTGTAGCATTGAGTTAGTAAAGGATTTATTAGTGAGTGTTCGCCATTAATTTTCAGAAAAAAAAAAAATTAACCTGCTTTTGCTTAAAAGTATAAAAGTGTTTTTGATAAAAAAGTTGAAGGAGTTTGCTAATTAAGAAAAAAAAACAGCCTAGAATGATTTAAACAAGAAAAAGCAAGCCTTGGGCTGCTTCTATATAGTAACAGTTAGTACCTTTTTTTTTTTTGAAAAGCAAAAGCAGAAGTTGTAAAATAAAACACTATAATTCTGTTTTTTTTTTTCAGAAGGAAAGAAGTATTTTTTTTAAACAATAACAAACACTACTTTAACTTAGTTTCCTAAGTCAATGACACTACATATACCAGGTGGGTAGTCTACATTTGAAACAGAAACAATCAAAACTGACATGTTTGGGAAAAAGTGGTAGCAGGTGTTTGATCGGAATTAATGTCGTGAAATGATCGTCGTCGTCATTTATCTGGGAAAACAGTCCGTTCACCATGGAGAGGAGAGTACTGTAATTAAATGGAGCACTTGGCTTCCCACTAATTTCATGTAGTCTTTCCCTCAAATACCACGTTTCAATTAACTGTGTCCTCACAACCTTTCCTTTCCATTACTTCACTTGGGTAATATTATCATAAATGTCCAACATATTTGAGATTTTCCATTGTGAGAAAGTTTTATGGCTTTTAAAAGATACAAAAATTTAGAAGAGACCACTTATTTATGGACTTTTCAAAAAAAATTACATAATGGCATCATAATATGCGATGTTATTAATACAATATTCAATGTTACTAATATTACTAATATGATAACATTTAGTAACATTGGACATTATATTGATAACATCACATATTATGATGATATAATGTGGTCTTTTTGAAAAGTCCACAAATAAGTGGTCTCTCCCAGGTTTTTCTCTTTAAAAAGATGAAGGTATGATTTTACTTTGTTTTGTTCTTTTTCTGTTCAGTTCACATTAATTTTATTTATGTTATGTTCAGTTCAGTTTAAGTGTGTTAAGAGTGTGCGTAGTTCAAATTTATGGTGAGTGACGGAGTGAGAAATCAATTTTCGAGAATGACGAAAATACTTATTTCCCATTTAGAATTTCACGGGTGAGTATATGTTTTTCTAGAACTTCTTATAGTTGAACACTAATGTTAGACCTGTCACGAATTATAATGCAATTAAAACAAACCGTTTAAAACCCACACAGGCCAAATCCATTCTATTTTCACGAAAAATAGGTGCGGGTGCTTGTGTGAATTAGCACTCCTACCCTCCCAGCACTCTGAAGTCTGACCTACCCAATCATACTTATTTTTTTGTTCGCGTTAATGTAGCGCATTGTCGCCAGGTTGTAAACAAGTTTTGAACTGTTTCCTTTTGCTGTTCAGAACATGTTAAACGGCCGACCGGAGATTTGTAAAATTCTCAAGCTCGTTGGTACAGGGGGAAACTGTTTTAATGTCTGATTTCTGAAAAGATCAGATCAATCCATAGAGTTGACATTTATTTTTTGTGATTTTTGGATACTATTATGCACACTATTTACCGTGAGAATCACATTTATATATGAAACGTGCTATTTTGATGAGATCTCAACCATTTAGAGACCAAAGGACATGATGCAAGTGCCAGTTATTATTAGATATGGGCACCCCGCACCCATATTCTACTGATTATTTCTCGACTGTTCTTCGCCTGTACAGCAGCAACTCTCCTAAAAGTGCTAATTTGATAGTGATAACACCACAGTACACAACCAATATATATTTAGTGGAACTCATGAAATGTGAAACATGTATGCTACTATTATGCATGTTGCATTTTTTTAAGCCGAAAATCGGAATTTATTATGGAGAATCGTTACGTCATTACATTATTTACATTTATATTTTGATTAGATGTCAGAGTTCGGCAAGAGAAAGTGCCACTAAAAGGTCCGGTTATTAAACAATATAATAAGACTCAGTTTGTTTAGCAATTTTTAAAAACGTAAAACAACTTCGCGGTTATTGAAAAATAGCGCTTCTTCTCCGAAACAACTCCGAAACAAACTAATTTAATTGCCCTATGTTGCTCTTTAGTTTATTCTCAGTTATATTGGCTTGGTAATAAAGCACGACTTCCTTTAGCATCTTGTTGTGGTACCTATGGTTCTTTCTGTTCTGTTTACATCTATGTTGCTAATGAATCACGAGCATATTTTTCTAAAATAAACTTGTCAATTAGATAATTTAGGTCACTTTCAGAGGCCTCCTTTCTATTTGTCCTATTTACATTGTATTTTTTTTAATGGCTTCGGTTTTCTGTTAGGGCAGTTTTGGTTTGATAGAATTGTTGAAAGATTATTTTTGAACAATCAATCTACTCTAGGTTTGATAGATGTTTAAAATATTCAGAGTTCTCTTTGAGATGAAGTTTTGGCTTAGAGGAAAGTAATTTTGCACGGTAATAAACCAGTTGCTTAGGTGTGAGATTCTAAAATATATTTTGTTGATGCAACATTTGATGTGCCTTTTTTAAAAATCATCACACTAAATATTTCCAGGTTTCATTGTTGATCACTTCATTTCATATAAAATGTTCTTTACTTCGTAATCCTGCTCAGTCTTCTACTCGATCCTAGCAATACAATGAGTTAGCCATATGTTTTTCTTAAATTTTACACTCTTAATTATTGACCTACTATATGATGTAGTGTGTTTCTGTGTTCCTTGAGAAAGTACCAGAATCCACTCTCATTTTTTTCTTAACATCCAGTATTTCTTCATGTTGCTCAACTTTGTGTATTTGTAATTATTGTGAGTTACGTTAGTTTAATTTCTCTGTCTCAGAGGTATATGTACTTCTATTTCGTTTAGGTGTAGTGATGGTTAATAGAAAATTGGCTTTTATTAGTATTTTTGTTTCTGATAGTGATCTTTCTTGCAGTAGATGAGCTTGAGTATGTGATTACTAGACAAAGTTATGACAAATGCAGATATAGATTATCTCTATATATTTTTCATGAGAAATGCATTTTGATGAGATCTGGGCTGGAATATAATTACTGCTTTAAAGATGCTTGCCATGGATTGGAAGGGAGTGAACTCTCTTTTTATGGAAAACTTAATGGCGTTCAAGGTGAACTCTTTCTTTTTGGAAATTGGTGATGAACATAGTGCATAAAACTAACAACTTATAGTGAGGAAATATAGTTTGTGAGTCTGAGAAGTTGATATGTTGTATTTGTTTCATGGGAAATATAATCAGTCTGTCCGTGATCGAGGTCGACTTGTTCTTTTTATTATGAGGACAACCATTTGTTTGTGAGATATGGTCTGTGACTATTTGAAATAGGATTGTGGTGTGGGCGGGTTAGATATTGAGTTAAAGCAGTCGATGTGTCCTCAACTATTGGTGTAGACACCTTCTATACTTCTTTACGCTACTTCTTTATATCGGCTAAATATGGTTTCATATGTTTGTTATCACTTGAACATATAGATTCTGTTGTAGCTTTTAACTGACAATTGATTGATTTAGTTTTGTAATTCGCTGTCATATTTTCATTAATTATAAGAAGTTGTAACATTATTTTTGTGTCCAAATTTGGCTTGTATGCTAATTTTTTTCAATGTTTGCTGTTGTAAAAGTGGAAGTTTACTCTAGCAATGCATTGACACTTTCGCGGTCTTCAATTCAAAGTGAATGCTATACAGCAAGAAAAAAGTGTCATTAAGTTTCGCCAGGCAGTTTGTCATGAAATCGAGTAAGCAAACATTTACTTGGTCTATGTTCTTCATGTCTACCTTATGCCTAAAATCATATCTACCTGTTCTTTTTAGATTATACTGAAATAAACGAAGCATACGCTGTAGGTATATGTATACTTTGTCGGTGCATTACTTGAATTTGCCACTTTACTCTTATTCTGGGTATTATTTCCAGACGAACAAGACCATTTGCCTTGTGTATATTTTTTTAACACTTGGTCT